>CM061921.1:234794378-234911354 GCA_031002005.1 Vandiemenella viatica | reverse complement strand
CTTCGGAAATCTGCCATTACACATCCTTAAAACGTTGTCCTAATTCCTCCCTTTTTTTTTTTTTTTTTTTTTTTTTTTAGAAAATGCCGGAATATCAGTTGCCGCCTATTTCGTAGGGAAAATCCTTTATTGTTCTTAGAAACTTCATTTCAGATGATCGATTTTTTTTAGCATTGTATTTTACTTACTCCCTTTTCACAATCACACATCAGAGTTTATAGCCGTTGTTTTATAAATTTTAAGGTGAGTTTCCTCTCGAGCTTTAACTTTCAGTGTTCATCGAACTGTTTCACACATAAGAAAACGGTAAAATTTCTTCTTCACTTCGTTAAATGATACTTCAAAACCAAGGTAGGTAAGGCCGGAGACTTGTTCCAGTGGTTGATGTCAATCACTATAGTGACTCTGTCTGATAAGAAACGTCCCCTCGCCATGCCACAGCTTTTGCTTTTGTACGAGACAACTGTAGATTTACTAATAACGTTTAACTTATGTGATAACATTTAATATACTATTTTGGAGTCCATCTTCAATGTTCTATAAGACAAATTGATCATCTGCTGATAGCATAGAATTTATATACGTGCTGTTATATAATATTACTCCAGGATGGACATTTACTTCCATTTCCTAACTAGGTCATCTAGATATATACTAGACGACAAATAAATTGAAGCACCCAGAAGACATGGTCGGATGTGAATGTACGCACCATCAGGGGTAGAGTTGCAATTCTCTGTGGCAGGTAGAACGGCCACCAGAAAGGCGTGAACAGCGTAAGATGTTCAGTGATTACTCTGTTTCATACTCGTGTGAGATACGTTATCAGCAACTGACAGTCTGAAAGGGACCTCATTGCGGATCTCCATTTAGCTGACTGGTCGAATCATACAAGATCCAGATTTGTGGGGATTCGCATGTGACAGTGGCCCGATGTTGGACTGCATGGAACGAGAGGCAAGCATACTCATCGTCAAGGATCGGTCGACCTCATCGACCCTCCATAAGGACGATTGCTGAATGGTGCACAAGCACAATCTAACCCCTTACATCTGCGCCTACCATCCGAGAGCAAATAATGGATTCCATGCAACATACTGTAACATCCCACATCATTGGTTGGAGATAGCAGCAGCCGGATTAGGGAGTTACAGTAAATGCTTAGGCTACAGTTAACATCGCAAAAGCGAGCGTGGTGAGTGAGCGGTTAACGTTCTGGCCTCGCGTTCGGGAGGCCGCTGGTTCGAATCCCGTCCAGGCATCCAGATTTTAGTTTTCCATGGTTTCCCCCAATCACTCCAGGCGAATGCCAGGATGCTTCCTTCAAAAGGCCATGGCCGAATTCCTTACCGTTCCTTGACCCCAATCCCAACCTGCCTCTAATGACCGCGACGTCGACGAGGCGTAAAGCTATATGTAAAAACTAATAATAATAAAATCACAAAACAATCGGCTGCGTTTGTAGTGATGCTGTTGATGAATAGCGGATCTACACTACTGCTGTGTCCGCACGGCGGCCGAAATCAACACGGTGGACGGGCGGTAGCCGGAGACGATTAAGCGAGAACCGAAGCATAGTCCAAGATGATCTGCGCAGAGTCCAAGGAAGAAACCGACCGTAGACCGAGACGCGCACTGATCCGAGTCCAATATGCGATGCACAGAGTCCAAAGGATTAACCGAACGTAAACCGAGATGCGCGTTGGTCAGAGTCCGATATGCGATGAACAGAGTCCAAAGAAGTAAACGAACGTAAGCCGAGACGCGCGATGATCGAAATCCGAGATGAGATGCACTGAAAGATGGTAGCGGTACTCAATAGTAGTGAACAAAGCACTGACTTAAGGGGGACCGCACGGCTGTATTTATACTAGGCCAGTTGCTTCTGATTGGCCGCAACGGAAACCCTGCTATGCGGTGGCGCTAGTTGGCCTGTTGTTAGCGCCGTCTATCGGTTGTCCACTCCATCTCTTCTTCCGGGCATGTGACGGTGTCGGGCCGGGATACCAGAACCACCTCGGATGACCATCGTCGACGACCTAGTGAGATGTCCCATTCTTCAATGTTTTGGAGAGGCACGACGGTGTTAATCCTGGCGTCATGGTGTGGGAATTCATCATTTATGATTACAGATCGCAGCTGATAATGATTGAGGGAACTCTGATTGCACGACGGAACATCACGGATATCCTTCGTCCTCGTGTGTTACCTGTCATGGAGAAACATAATGGTGCCATTTTCCACAGGAGTTGCTCTTTCACAGACTGCACGTTTTTCTATGAACTGTCTGCTTGATGACGAGGTACTCCCATGGCCAGCAAGATCCTCAGATCTGTCCCCGATAGAAAATGTGTGGGACGAACTGAGACGTCAACTCGGTCCAGGTGCCAGCATCCAGGATATCAAGGACCAGTCACAGTTATGGGCCAGATTGCCACAGGAGAAGATACAAAGGCTTTATAACACCCTTCATAACTGAATCAGTGCATGTATCCAGGCCAGAGGGGGTGCAAACTCATACTGATGAGTGGGATCATACTGTCAAGTTCTTTGTAAATTTGATTCGATTTTGTAATCACTGTAGTTAGATAATATATTCTAATCCGTGTGGTTTGTTTTTCCGTTTGCTCCTACTCTTTCGAGTGCTTCAGTTTTTTATCAGGCAATGTATATTAAGGAGTGTTGGTGGGAAACAAAAACCTTGTCACACTCTTTGATTAACTGTAATCTCTTCTGTTAATTTCTACTCCAGATATAATAACATTTTTGTCCTTTTATATGTCGGATCTGGAGTATGGGGCTGCGCTGCTAGATGGCGCCACAGACGCAGCGAGCAGGATGCCAGCGCCACAGTGACTGAAGAGTGACCCACGAGGGGTTTACTTAACGGCAGCGCACAGCACACGGAGCTATCTTCATGCCTAAGCATCGTGGCAACATCATTCCGCTATCTGTCATTGTGTATTGTGAGACTGAGTCGAATAAACAGGATCCTTGTATCAGCTGTATTCTCGTAGTTACTCTCCACTGTCCGAGGGATATTCACAGCCTACCTCGCTGGTGAGCCATCTACCTCGAACCGGGAACTCCATTCGATCCACCCGATTTCTGATCTTCCTAGGATGAATCCGACATATATATATGTCTTGAATAACTTGTAGTAAATGATTTGATCGTCCAATATTTAGCATTCTTTTACATAACTCTTCCCTACTTACTTTATCGAATGCCTTTTCATAATCCCCAAAACCAATATAAATTTTTAAGCCAAGTTCTCTTCTCTAGTTTGGGAAACAACATTTTTTCTAATAAAAGAGCATGTTTCTTCACCTAAAGCCTGTTGTTTATTATTTTTGCACATATTTTATAACCAATATTTAACAAACTAATTCCTCGGTAGATATTACACGAACATCTATCTCTGTTCTTGAAGAGTGAAATAACTTTTGCCCTCCGCAATTCTTCTGGAATGATTCTTTTTTCCAACATATATTAATTAAGTTTGAAGACATACATTAATTAATTTTGTAATCATTCCACAATACTTCATCAGTTCTAAGTTAATTTTACCCAGTCGAGGAGGTTTTCGGTTTTTGAATGATTTCAGTGCAATATCAACTTCTTCCATGACTGTAAGAGTAATTTCTTTAACATCAGTATTCTGCCACGTTCTGAATCACTCATATGCTAATATTGTACTCTCTGACGTTGACGAAGACATACCAGAAATTGCTCGCACTTTTTTTTAAATGACTTTCCATCTCGTCGATGTCGAGTTTACAAAAGATGGAAAGGATTGGGGAAAAAAAACGGGAAGGAATTCGACTATGGCCTTTTGAAGGGATTATTTTAGCATCGCCTGCAGTGATTTAGGGAAACCATGGAAAACCGATGTGGATGGCCGGACGGGGAGCTGAACTTGTGCCCTCCCAAATGTGAGACGAAAGCGTCACTGCTCACCCAACACGCTTGATGCTTGCACGTTTCGACGGTTTTGCACTGACTGAGCTTGGCGTAACATTGGCCCATCCGGTCACAGAAAAGAGGGCGCTGCTAAGCCTACGTGCATACCATCTCTCTGCAGCCTTCATCACTTATTATGATTCCGTTGCTCCACACATCCCAATATTTTAGAGCAATTGAGACCATTCCTTCTGGATGTTACAATTTTCACAAACAGTACTGCAATGAAATCGTAAGAGGATCAAGTGATTTATCCCTTATCTCCTGCTGGTTTTTTTTTTTTTTTTTTTTTTTTTCGCTGTTATCAGTCTCAACTGGTTTTCTGCAATCTTCCATCTCCTCCTACCTTGCGCTAACCTCTTCATCTCAACATACACTTTACAATTTACATTTTCAATTATCTGCTTCACATATTCTAATCTTTGTCTACCTCTACAGTTCTTTCCTTCCACGGTTTCCTTCACTAACAAATTAACCAATCCCGCAGTTTTAAAATATGACCCACCATCCTGTCTCTTCTTCTTGTTACACTCTTCCACGACCTTCTCTCCACACCCATCAACTCCAAAACACGTTTATTTCATACTTTATTTGTTGACTTAATTTTCAGCGTCCTTCTGTAGCACTACATTTCAAATGCTTCAATTTTCCATCTTTCTGGTCCACGCTCGGTTACCATAAAGTGCTGTGTTCCACACAGAGAGTTGTGAAAAGTCCTTTCTGAGTCCTAGATCAATATTTGAAGTTATAAGATTTCAGGTTTGGAAGAAGGCTCCTTTCACTGGTGCAATCTGCTTTTAAGCTTCGTCCATCAGTTGCAATTTTACTTCGTAAGTAACAAAATTCATTCACTTCTCCTGTTGCATCCAATCCTATTTTCATATTTAATATACTATTATTCCTATCATTTTCTGCTAAATTTCATCACTTTCACCTTGCTTTGATTTATATTTAGTTCAAAATCTTCCTTCAGCATTTTGTTCAGTAACTTCTCGAGATCCTCAGTCTGTTCTGCTAACAAGACAATGTCATTAGCAAATCATAGCATAATTTTTTTTCTCCTTGAACACTTATACCACATTAAAATTTCTCTTTTACTACCATTATTGCTTCCTCTACATACAAGTTGATGATTAATGGGGATAGACATCAATGTCTCACACCCTTTTAACTAATGCATGTCTCTCATGATTCTCTACTTTGATTATAGCCACTTGATTCTAATATAGATTATAAAGTATTCTCCTATCTCGATATTTTAGACCTGAATCTTCAAAAATTTTGAACATCCTGTCCGACCTAACACTATCAAAAGCTTTTTCTAAACCAACAAATGCCATAAAAGAATCTTTGTTTTTCTTTACCGCCCTTCAATAATTAATTTTATAGCCAGAACTGCTTCTCTTCTAATGTGGTTTATACTAAACCCAAACTGATCTTCACATACTATCACTTCCACTATCCTTTCTATTCTCCTGTATGTTATCCTGGTCAGTAGTTTTGAAATATGTGACGTTAGTATTATGGTGTGGTAATTCTCACATTTGTCGGCTTGTGGTTTCTTCGGAAGTGTTAAGATGATACGCTTATTAAAATCAGTTGGAATCTCTCCTTTTACAATTTAGCTCGTGACAAATTGATTGCAATATACGAGGGTGAGTCAAATGAAAACCTTCAATTTGTAATAAAAAATCGAAATTTCGAGCCGTTATCCTGTAAGTTGGTAAGCGTGCTACAAGCAGCGTGCAGAAAGGCCTGTAGGTGGCAGCATAGTGCAGATGCACAAATAGCGTCGCAGTATCAGTATAAAGATGGCTGTCCCCCTTGAGACTTGCACCAGGGAAGAACAGCGTTCTGTTATTCGGTTTTTGAGTAGTTAAGGTGTAAAACCCATTGAAATTCATCGCAGAATGAAGGTTCAGTACGGTGATGCATGTTTGTCACAGCAGGAAATCTACGAATGCAGTAGGAAGTTCGCAAATGGTGTGACTTCAGTGGAAGATGCTCCTCGTCCAGGTCAGGCACAAAGAGTAGTGACTCCACAGAACATTGCTGCAGTTGAAGCCATAGTGATGGAAAACCGCCAAGTGACACTGAATGACATTGCAGCATGTTTAAAGATTAGTCATGGTTCAGCACACCACATTGTGCATGATGTGCTCCAGTTTCACAAAGTGTCTGCAAGATGGGTGCCACGGCAGCTGACTCCTGAAATGAGGGAACGACGTGTTGATGTTTGTGAAGAACTTCTTCGGCGCTTTGAACGAGAAGGTGATGGCTTCCTTGCAAGAATCGTTACAGGGGACGAAACCTGGGTTCACTTCCACCAACCGGAAACGAAGAGAGCGGGTAAGGAATGGCGCCATTCCTCATCAGCAAAACCAAAGAAGTTTCGAACAGAACCATCAGCAGGGAAGGTTATGCTGACACTCTTTTGGGACGAAAAAGGCGTAATTTTGGAGCATTACATGCCTAGAGGGACCACTGTCAACCGTGCATCATACACAGATCTCCTAAAAAATCAACTTCAGCCTGCAATCAAATCAAAGCGACGTGGATTGCTGCCATGAGGTGTCCTTTTGCAACATGACAATGCAAGGCCCCAAACTGCCCGTACAACAGTATCAACAATCACAGACCTGCATTTTGAGTGTCTTCCTCATCCACCATACTCACCAGACCTTACCCCAAGTGATTTCCATATGTTTGAACGACTCAAAGAAGCAATGGGAGGAAAGAAGTTCCGTTCTGATGAAGAGGTACGCCACGCGGTGCATGAGTGGTTGCGCGGACTACCAAAAGAATTCTTTTCTAAAGGAATTTATGCACTTTGTAAGCGCTGGAGGACTTGCATTGAGCGTGGAGGAGATTATGTTGAAAAGTGATACAGCTTTGTACCACTTCTGCACAATAAATAATATTTAAAAATATATTTAAGGTTTTCATTTGACTCACCCTCGTACCAACCGGTTCCCATCATATCTCGACACGCTTTCCGTGTAGTGACGCAGCCAACGAATGAGGTCATACGTATGTGTTAAGACACACTAATCATGACAATTAATAGTTATGATTGCAGTTACACCAGGTTTTAAAGAGATATAATCATGGCCGCAAAATTATTGAATGATGCGGGTGAAATTTGTCCGTTAAGTGCACGATGTTTTTCATTGTAGCTAGCTTTAATGTTTCAGGATAAGTTCCATGTCACTTTTCCAAATTTCATTTTGGTCTATTGCATCTCTTTCACGACAAATTCTCTACTATTGTCCAAGACATACAATTAATAAAAAACTTGCTTTAATAATTATTTTCTATAGAAGCCCATGGAAATTGTGCGGAAATCTGTTTTAAAATGTAGCTACACATAAGTACAGTACAAAACGCCCCGTTATGATTTGTAATAGGAAATCCCGAACTTTTTATTCTCAAGACTGATATTTCCTAATAGTATTACTACCAATAATACGAGGCCTATGTTACTGGACGCCTTCATTTATATTTGTATTTTTAACTAAAACTTGACAGCATGTCTTATGTCAATATTAACTGCTATTATTGTGTGATTTTCAATGTAACTGAACGAATCTCTAGTGTACTATTACGATGGGTGTGCCCAATAAAGAAATGTATCAGAGTTACTATTCGTTGTTAATATATACTGAAGTGACAAAGTTCATGGAATAGGAAGATACAAATATCCAAATGATGGTAACATCGCGAAAGAAACTTAGAAACGTGATGTGCTTTGTTGTGGCTTACATTTGTACTCTCGTGAGCCGTGTGAAAGGTTTTCTGACGTAATCACGGCCACACCAAATGAATTAACAGACTTTGAACGCGGAACAATGGTTGGTGTAGAAGCATGAGTCCTTCAGATTCGGTAATTGTATGCGAATTCAATATTTATCGATCCACAGTGTCAAGAGCGTGCAGTGAATGTGTAATTTACGGCATCACCTCCCACCATTTAGGGGCTTGAGTGCTTCGCGTACCGAAGGTCGCAGGTTCGATTCCGGCCGAGAGCATGGGTGTTTAAGCGTAGTGTGTGTAAAAGTCTTTTCCGTGTTGTATTGTCCATGTGTCAATACTTGATAGCAACAAATCACATTGAGCTGGCTGTATGGCCTCAATAGCCAAATGCCATTCAAAAAAAAAAAAACTCTTACCATTGGCCGACCACCTCTAATGCGTCGATGTGTCAATGTTGACAGACAGGCAACACTGCGTCAAAGAACAGAAACACTCACTGTGGGACGTACGACAGACGTATCTGTGTGGACAGTGGTGCAGCGAAATTTGCGATGATGGGATATGGCAGCTGAAGTCCGACGTAACTGACTCTGCTAACAAAACGCCATCAGCTGCAGCCCCTCTGCCGGGCTCGTGAACATGTCGGTTGGATCCTAGATGAATGAAAAAAGGTTGCGTGCTCGGATCAGGCACGATTCCAGTCGGTAAGAGCTGATGGAAGGCGAGTGTGGCGCAAACCCCACGACGTCATGGACGCAGGTTGTCAGGAAGGCACTGTGCAAGCTGGTATGGGCTGTGTTTACATGCCATGTACTGGACCTCTGGACGAAGTGAACCTGCCATTGACCGGAAATAATCATGTCCAGCTACTTGCAGACCATTTGCAGTTATTCATGTCCTTTATGTTTTCAAACAACGAAGAAATTTTCTTGGGCGATAATGTACCATGTCACCGAGCCAAATCGAAAATGATTGGATTGAGAAACATTCTGGAAAATTCCAGCGAATGATTTGGCCACGTAGATTAAACATGTCGGAGACATGACTGAAAGGTTAGTTCGTGCATAACGTGCTGCACAGGGGCGGATCAGGGGGGGGGGGGTCTAGTGGGGTCAAGCCCCCCCCCCAAACGTATCTAGGTCCACCCCTGACATTGTAGTTTTGAAACTTTTTTTTTTTTTTTGCTATACGGATTTGAGGCCCGAGGAGGCTATAAATACTACCTTTTTCCCGAATCAAGCCAAGCCCCCCCCAAACCAAAGTCCGCTCAAGTCCCCCCCCAAAACAAAATCCTGGATCCGCCCCTGGTGCTGCATCTACAATACTTTCCTTATTGTGGACGCTTGAAGAGGAGGTTGTAGAGGAAGCATGGCTGAATTCTTCATTGGGGGACTTCCAGCAATTTGTTGAATCAATGCCAAGCAATTTGCAGGGCAAAAGGGTGTCTCACAAGATGTTAGCTGGTGTCCCATGAATTTTGGCACTTCTGTGTATTATGAAGCGATTTGTATACCTCTAAATAAAATAATTGTTTAAAAAACATAAAAACCGCCTTCAAAAAATGGTACTAAAAATTTTAAAATAACTTTATACAATGCTTAGAAGAAAGTAAATCTAAATGGACAATATTTTACATTACTGTTATTGAAATTTTTACATTAATTAGTTATTTTTGGAGTCGGTGCCAGCTGTCAGATCGCGCAGATCGAATTACTGAACTTTATTTGGTGTTCGAGGCGAACCGAGAGTACGAACAAAAATTCCAAATATTTTACAGCATGTCGTGAGGAAGATAGTTTTATTGCGGGAGACAGCTTAGGGAAACAAATTAATGGCATGTTATCTGTGGCTCGGCCTCATTAGTCATCCAGGCATATCTCTGGCGCTATAGTGTCAGTTGGTAGGCTGCATCATGCAGTAAATACTTTATAGTTAGTATAATATCGGTGTATCATCTAAATGTTTCAGCTTTTGTTGAAAAATGTTTCTAGAATTAATTGTAGGTAAGTAGTAATATGATTTTTTATGTATAATTGTTATTTATTATTGTTTTTATCTTTTTATTTTTCTTGTTTTGGCTGGCACCGACTCCAAAAATAACTAATTAATGTAAAAATTTCAATAACAGTAATGTAAAATATTGTCCATTTAGATTTACTTTCCTCTAAGCATTGTATAAAGTTATTTTAAAATTTTTAGTACCATTTTTTGAAGGCGGTTTTTATGTTTTTTAAACAATTATTTTATTTTTAGATTTTTAGTGGTATTATAGTTAATTTGTATTTAAATATGCCGCAGCAGTTCTAATTTTGTGAACTTCCTGGTAGCTCAGTGGTTAAAGCGAAAGCTTTTTAAAAAAATCTGTCTTTACAACAAATTTCAGAATGGGGAGAATTGGATGCTGTGTTAAGGAATGTTAGTTTACATTTTGATCCAGGCTGTGTTTCGTTCTAATCATAACATCTGCTAAAGCTGCTGCTCGATAATCGAAACATATAACATCTGGACATTAATACATACTACATACACAAATCTGTCTCTGAAATATATCTGTTCGTTCCAGCATCACACAGAAAATATAGATATTTAATTGGTTTTCACAGCGTAAAATCTGAAGTACATGTTGAGACATTAGGACACATACATTTTATAATATTCTGCAATGACTTAAAAATAGCTTAATTGATTTTGACGGTACTTAAAACTGTAGATTTTGTAAATAACATTGGAAATTATAAACGATGGGGGTAAAGGAGAAGAGGGATTGGGCTTTTGTATACCAAATATAGACTGTCTTTTCTGATTGATTTAAAGTATACATTTGTAAATTTCTATTGATATCACATAAAAGTTTTAGGTGTGTATAAAAAATAATTAGGGAGTGTGGAGGTGAAGTTTGATTTTTGCTAAGGTAGTGTGGACAGCATTTTTCTCTTTGTTTTAAAGTATACATGTGCAAAGTTCCATCGAAACCAGATAAAAACTGTAGCTTTGTGTAAAGAACATTTATAAAAATTGAATGGTGTAAGTGAGTGATCGGTTGGGTTTTGTAAACAGAATGTTTCTCTTTGTTCTGAAGTATACATTTGCAGTGTTCCATCGAAATCTGATAAAAACGGTAGGTATCTATAAAGAACATTGGAAATTAGGAGGGGTGGGGGTAGAAGGGAAGAGGGGTTGGGCTTCTTCAACCTAATTTAAACACAATTGTTATGTATTTTTTAAAGTATACGTGTGCAAATTTTCTTCAGAATCAGATAGAAACTGTGCTTTGTGTAGATAAAAGGGGTGGAAAGGGGGAGAGAGGTTTGGCTTCTCTAAACCAAATGCAGACAGTATTTTTCTGTTTGTTTTGAAGTATACAAGTGCATACTTCCTTCAAAATCAGGTAGAAATGGTAGCTTTATATAGTGAACATTAACAGTAATTAAAGGGGTAGAAAGGTGAATAGGGTTTGTGTTTTTGTCAAAGTAATGTGAGTAGTATGTTTCTTTTTCTATTTGCTTTAAAGTATACACATGCTAAGTTACACCGAAATCGGATTAAAATATGGGTTTGTACAAACAATAAGGGATGTAAACGGGGAGCTAGGGTAGTTTATTTCATTTTTGGTCAGAAATCTTCTCCATAAAAAAATACATATATGTGCCAACTCCCATAAAGATCGGTCAAATGGTGTAAACTATAGCTTATCAAAAAGAAAATTGACAAACGTGAAGGGGCGGAAATGGGGGAAGGGGTTCAGTTTTTGCAAACCAAAAGCTGACATTACTTTTCTCTTTGTTTACAGTAAAAATTTGCTAAGTTCTATCTAAACTGGATCAAAACTGTGGGTTTGTATAAAAATTAAACGGTTTAATGAGGATTGGGGGGTGGTTTTTATATTTTTTGGTCAGAAACCTTCCTCGTGAAAAAATACATATAAGCGCCAACTTTCATGATAATAGGTCAAATGGTGGCGACTATAGCTTTTTATATATATAAGAAAAAACATTGACAAAAATTAAGGGGTTGGTAAGGAAAGAGAGGGTTGAGCTTTGGCAGACCAAATGTTGACAAGATTTTTCTGTTTGTTTGAAAGTATACATTGACAAAGTTCAATCAAAATCAGATATGAAATATAGGTTTCTATAAAATTAAGGGGTGTAAAGGGGGACATGGGGTGGCTTTTATTTATTTTTTGGTCAGAAATCTTCTCCATGAAATATTACATGTATATGACAACTTTAATGGAGATCAGTTAAATGATGTCGACTATAGTTTTGTATAAAGAACATTGGAAAAAACTAAGGGGTGGATAGGGTGAGAGGGGCTCAGTTTTTTCAAACCAAATGTTGACAGCATTTTTCTCTTTATTTTTAACCATACATGTCTAAAGTTCCATTGAAATCGTATAAAAATGTGGGTTTGTATAATAATTAAGGGGTGTAAAGGGAGAGAGGGGTGTTGTTTTTTTTTTGGGTCAGAACCTTTTCCATGAAAAATTACATGTACATGCCAACTTTAATGGAGATCAGTTAAATGGTGTCGACTTTAGCTTTGTATAAGGAACATTGGCAAAAATTAAGGGGTGGATAGGGGGAGAGGGGTTCGGTTTTTTTAAACCAAAAGTTGACAGTATTTTTCTGTTTGTTTTTTAATATACATTTCCAAAGTTCCATCAAAATCGGATAAAAAGTGTGGGTTTGTATAAAAGTTAAGGGGTGTAAAGGGGTAGAAGGGGTGGTTTCTCAATGAAATTCATATGGGACCACTTTGGAGGTATACTCTATCCACTGTAAAAATTTCATTTAAATCGGTTCAAAATTGGCGAAGATATCGCTGAACATACATCCAAAAAAAAAAAAATTCAGATGACTTGAGAACCTCCTCCTTTTTTGAAGTCGGTTAAAAAATAAACATCAAGACGCTTAAGGGAGGAGAAAGTTAAATACCAGTTTCGCTTACAGAACTTGAGCCATCAATATGTTACGCAATTTCGTTACGTTAATAGCGTACCCAGTTTTTCAATTATTTTTTTTTCGGGGTGATTCATATTTCTTTATCTTTGTACTGCATACTAAGTTGATGTAGGATCTGAAATCATTCTTGCCCGCACTCTAACCATTTATCTGTGGCTGAATTTAAAAATAAAAAATAAAAGAAAACAAAAATTAGGTCTACTTGCTACTACGTTCCCCTTATCCCAGATAATCGTGCAGCAACTTCTACGGATCGCTAAGGAAGGAGGATTCACTTCAGGCAGAAGTTTCTCAAGTGTATCACAGAAGTCTTCGTGGTTATATCGCCGAATTTCGGTTTCTAAGCCATCAGAGGAAGCAGACTGTAAGGGGCCGTTTCTATTTTTAATCTTTCCATTCTGATTGTTTGTCAATCACCTGGCGTTATTTCAATTTAACCTACCTTTAGTACGACTTCAATAAATTCAGATAGTCAGCGGAACAGCTAGGAGTTTGTGCGGTAGTTGTAATTTTCCAAGAAAATGTTTCTGTAAATAGAGTTACACTAATGATTGTAATACAGTATCCACTTTAATAAAATGCGTTAGACCTTATGACTTGACGTTAACTCTTTAGCTGGGCAACCCTTTGCAAGTCCTATAATGCCCGAAGTGTTAGTTTTACTGGCCATCACTGCTCGGCTAATCAAGAAATCTCAAGTAAATAACTGTATTTGATATTATTTACAGAACATTTACAGTCTTAATAGGAAATACAACTGCGATGCCAGCTAAAAGTTAATAGTCTGTTATGAAGGTAGCTAAACAAAAATACGAAGGGCAGAAATGAAAAATTATAATGCGATGCAAAGAATAAAGAACTACAGTGCCTTGTTCGTAAATATTTACATGTTGCTTTTTGTTTACCTACGACGACTAGATGCAGAAATTCATGTAAGGACAAGAGCATCCAATATTGACGCTATATTCTCCGTAGCACATTATAACCTAACGGTGTTTTTTTTTTTTTTTTTTTTTTTTTTTTTTTTTTTTTTTTTTTTTTTTTTTTTACAGCAGGTAAGAAACAGGGAAGTTTCTTAAAACTCAGAGAATGTTTACATGAAATCAATCAAATAAATATAAGTCGTTAAATTGTACTTAGAAACTTATTCATAACAATAAAAATTTCCGTCTTTTAAAATCAAATACAGTTATATAAAAACATCCTAGCCAAATGCTCTGAGAATCTAATCAGAACAAAAGATTACTCCATCCTAGATAACGTCAGTAAAAAAGATAATAATTATCGTTATTCGTTTTTCCTTAGAAACTTTTCCAGAACAAAATCCTATTATACTACCACCCACCATAGGTGATACACGTCATTTTTGACGGGCATTTGAACTATTAATAAATAAGGAACACTTATAGGCACTTCCATTCATTGAAGATGAACATGTCTTAACCTGTATTCTGATCGCCTCGCAGTTAAAGGATCCATGTTTATTTTACCCCGTTGTTACGTCGTAACTGCACTAGAAGGGTAGAACAGAAGTTTGCACGCAAGCGTCCCTTCACAATTGGTGTCATTAGCGGGATTAAAAGCTCCTTCAAAATAAGATCTTTTACAAGTCGAAACGCTGTGCTTTACTTAATTCGCTGCGTAGAACCACGAAGACTTTCATGTTAATCGTCGAGAAATTCTTCATTGTCAAGCTTCTTAAGTGTTATTTGATATCAATAGTGTTATGCCATTGATGCGAGCATGGTACGTGAACGGTGAATTGCAGGTCTAATATTCGCGGGGATCCAACTTCAATTCCCGATCCAGCCATTCAGTCTTTCTTTTTTGCTTGGGGCTTTACGGTTCATTTGAGGTGGGAGAGCATAGGGCGCAAGGCACGGCCTTTTGAAGGGTGGAAGTGACATCGGAGCCTGCATGGCCGCACGGTGCTCATTTAGAAATCCAGTTATAGGATTTCTATAATCACTCAAGACGAATGATTGGATGATACTTACATTTTCGCCATAGCCGATTTCCTTCTCTTTCCTTGTCTGAAATCCTCTCCTACTTTTAACGACTTAAACATCCAAGAAAAGGAAAGAGCTAACAAACATATATAATTCATTTGTGAGACTGGATGTATAAATGAGTTCGGCGAGCATATTACTCAATATTCATATTTTATGAAGTTATCTGTATGCCTTTACAAAATAGACGTCCTGACACTAAAGGCCAAGAAGAGTTTTAAAGCCATACATGGGAACCGGAAAGAACAAATTTAAACTTTTATAGCTTTTTTGTAACGGTCCACTCACACCTTCACCATTTAAACGGCAACAATTTTCCTTCGTACTTCAATATGTGTTCATAATTCTTCCACCAGCTAAGTGGTATTTGGGTTCTGCGAAAATCCATGCTACTGATATACCTTCAAAGCTTATATTCTTTTATTTTGAATACGGTTTTGCGTCTCATCAACATCGGAATTATCAGGGCTGGGAGAGGACTAGCATTAAGGATACTGAAGAAATTATTTCACAATCTTTTGAAGGGACCATTCCAGCATTCACCTGGCATTATTTCGTGAAATAGTGGAAAACCAAAATTTGGAAGCTCAAATACTACAGTTCATCCAACATTCTCAAAGCCCAGCTATTTCACTTAACTAATGCAATCAAAATCACAAAAAGAACTCAAGCCAACGATAAAACGACCAACAATTTATAAAAAAGGAGTAATAATGCCTGCAGATGTTGAATAATGGAGGTAAGCATTTGTCTCATGGCTGCGTTACGGTCTTCTAGAATTGCTCTTATTACTGCATTCTATTACACTTGCCGTTATTTTACTGTATATGCTGCCACCTACCCACAAACCTGGCACGCTCGCTGACTTTTCTGCTCCCTAACGCGAACCGGAAGTCATTTCAGTGGTTAGCGTGACCACAGTCATCATCCTGGCTGTTCGCAAACTTTCTTTGAAGTGTGGCTTCCCCCGAACAGCCCCTGTCCAGAAAATTTCTATATTTTCTAGAGAACATTAAAACCCAAAAGCAAATAGCTACGGGCTATCTGTTTTGTTCTGCCCAAAAGCAGATCTCAGCCTCTCGTTGACCTCTTACAAACCAACATGATAAGGATGTAGGGTGACCAGTTCTTTTTCTCTGTGTTTAAATGGCTGTGGTGAGTGAGTGTTAAATACTGTGTGTTGTCCCTGTTTTGTATAATGGTAAAAAGAAACAAGTGGTTGAAACCCTGTGTAATCCCTCCAGTCCTTTTATTCCGCAAGATACTCCACATGCATATACAGAGATGTTTGGGATTAAAAAAAACACCACCTAGAGGGAGAAGGCCTGGCCTCTCAGTTTGTGACGTCACGCAAGCAGTTAATAGCTAGTCGAGTGCCAAGTAGCTTTACTGCGCCTAAGCAACCACAACCACGGTAGTGATTAGAGAACCTTCATCTTCAGTTAAATCCTGACTTTGCAAATCCGCAAAACTATTGGTGTCAGAGAATGCTACGTAAGATAAATAAACTTATTCGTATGTATTATAATCTGTACCCGCCAGAGTGGTTAAGTACGTTGAAGCGCCGCTCACTCGATAAAGCAGGTACAACGGATTAGGCTCGAGCCTGGGCCCTCGCGTACCACCCTTCCTGACGATTCTCCGCTGCCATCAAAGGGAATGCCAGGACAGCACCAAATCTCGACCTTATAAACTACACATTCCATAAACAATACACTTATCACCCACAGAACATAGTTACACGTTTCACAGACAGATAGCATCACTTCATTTCCTCCACTGGTGCGTAGTTCGACCTGACAGTAGGTATAAAATTCTTGTCGCCAGCAAGGGCATGCGACGGTGAAATCATGGTCCATTTGACTATGAAAATTAAAAGTAAAACTTATCGAAGGCAGCCGACCCTTAATGTTGGAAAAAGGTGATGAAGGACAGGAAGAAAAGATGTATTACTATCTGTAAAGGCGTGATGTAGTAACGGATACCTGTATACAGGGTGATTCACAAAGATATGCAAATATTTTTATATGTTACCAGCTGTTACCCTCGACTTCGTACGCGTTGACTTAGAATTTCATTGTCAAAAGTGGATATAGGAAGCTGTTAGTAAAGTAAGATTTGTACCAAACAACACAGAGTCGGCATAATATGACAGGAAAGACATCACTATATAATTCTACCGTCGAACCTGTCTCATTAAGAGAATTAATTTCCAAAACAGAAAAACAAACGAAGGTGTGGGGATATAGGGGAGGGGAGGGTTTAACTGAGGGCAGCTTTATTTTAGCTTTGTCTTTTCTTTTTTCTTCAGCATTAGTATCCGATTCTTGAGTTCTAATAATTTTAGCCGCTTGTGCTCTTCTAGATCTACACCTTAGGCCAGGTTTACGCCCGCGAGGCATGTCAGAAAAGAAGACAAAACAAACTGGTGCCAGAAACTTTTATTCAGTCACGAAATAATAGCACAGTGCAGAGCAAATCGACATCTATACTAAATAATAAGTTTTGTCTCTAAACGGAATTTATTAACAAATCATATACTAACAGACTGCGCGAGAAGCACAGCTTGAGCAACCGACGTAACAACACAGACTAACACACGCATCCGTCTGTCTGTCACCATTCGATAAGTTCTCAAAACTTTGTAACTACAACTGTTATTCATACCGAAAAAAAAGTCCTGTATCCATCCTACAGATACAAAGTATTTCCTTGTCAACTTCAATCAATATTGGTATAGCCATTTAGTCGTTAAACGTAACAGAAAGACAGAGACTTACTTCCGCATTTATAATATTATTAGTACAGATGACACACACACACACACTGACTGCGAGAGAAACAACGGCTGAGTGATCAATATAGCGTCAAAAAGTGTACACCTACAGCATTGTAACACAGCGTACGATTTTCCAAACATTGCACCCGTAAATTTTTGGTATCTACCGTTTAACATGGAATCTGAAAACTGACCGTCCAGGCGTGGCTCATACAGTCAAAAACAATTCTTAAAAATCTTTGCTTTCTTCGGGATTTGAACCGAAGATCACAGTCCAAACATAAGAAAGTAAACGTGTTAACTACTGCGCTACCAACAAATTATGGAGAAAGGCACTGCAGAGTGTTAGACATCCTAAGAGTCAGTCTATCGCCGTTTCGGTAATTTTTCAAAATTGCATGACAGTATGTACTATTTATACAGAAGAAAATATCCTGTGTCCATTCTAATGCCAAATCGCATCTCCTTGTGAAATTTCATCACGATCAGGTTAGCCGTTTAGCTCAAGAAACGTAACAAACAGACATACAGATAGAGTTACTTTCGCATTTATAATATTAGTATAGATTCTACAAGTAAAACAAAAGAAAAACGTTCATATAAACATAGGCCCGTAAATGTTTAGTTACGGAGTTACGGCTAATAAAAGATTTTGCCTGAAATTTAGCAACCTCGCTAATATGAAACCATCGGAAAACTGTACGAGGTTACAGTAAAGCACGATTTCCAATTACTTTGTTGTTATTGATATGGTGAATGTAATAAAACAAGTTCCAGATGTGTATCTGCAGTAGTTTTCCAGAAATTACAGAGAAGCAAAGAAATAATTTGGGAAAATTTGTAATTTATTAACTACTTGGCCCAATTTTTTATAAAATTCCAGACAATTGCAAAATGTTTTAAACAGAAATTGTAGAGAATTTAATTTTGGAAATGATGGTAATAAAGTTAATCCCTGAAATTTCTGGAAAACTACTGCACAAGATTAAGGCGACTAACTGGACATCGACAGATCCCCGGTTCGAATCCCTGTCTCGGCGGGGATTTTCAGAAGCCCTCAACCCGACCTTCACCTCTGGTACAGCTTGTTGTATAATGTGAAGTACGCCGGAACGCTTCCGTGGTTCTGATTCCACGTTAAACTGTAGGTCCCCTTTAGGGCTAACATTTGTAGTTGTAACACGGATGTGTACACATCTAAAACAATTTCAATCGAAATGAAGACATAACGCAGTTGTGGTTGGCCCAAACGAACATACATTAGTGATGTTATTGCGCTCATTTAATGCAGATCTGGAATGGAAGCATTGGTTTTTGGTTCTAGTCAATATATTTAACATTCTTACTATTCGAAAGTGAACTCAGAATTTAGTATTATTGAAGCACTGTGTACGTCACTTCTTTCATTTGTGATACCACTCCTATTAGACTCTACAGACGTATACGGCCATACTCAAGGTCGGGGAGTAAGTTAAGCTGTTAGGGGAATGGTTGTTTCTGCTTTAACAAGTAGAAACTGGGGCTCGGCTCTGACGAATCAGTTTTTTATCAGCACAAGAAAGACTGGAGCAATGCCTGTAGAGTGAGGAACAAAGCTCGCACAACAAACCTCTGTTCATCTTTAATGCAGAAACCTTTAAGGCTCCCCGTGCATGATAGACGTTTGATGGCTACTTTTTCTATGAAACAGTAACAATATACTTATCTTTAGTCAATGCTATATATACAGGATTAGTCACCTAAGCCGTTAATTTCAAGAATCAAACCAATTAATAATTTTCTGTTTTCACTCAAATTAATAATAATAAGTCCTCATTTAATGAAGGGCCTTTTCTCGCATAGCATTATCAAACAATTACATATTATTTCGCATTCTGAATAGGAATTTTCTCAATTTGTTCCTTCATTTTCATTTAATGTACGAAATATAATATCATGAGCAAAATAATATAAATCTTTGGAAACCCCATAAAATTCTATGCACTTCACATTTCGTTTCAGATTGTGAAATTGTCCTTCCTCCCATTACGCTTGCAAGAAGAAAGGCAGAACTCTTATCGCTACGAGTTAACAAGCATAACAGTATGTATGGCAATAATACCTGGTTCGGTCTCTTCAGTGATAGAACTTCGATTAAAAGCGCAATCTGCTGGTCAGCCTACAGGGTAAACAGGCTCTACAGTTTTATGTGTAATCTGAACTAGGGAAACATACATCACATAGACGAACTTGACTGCACAGACGGTGTATGTATCTTTTTCCCCTTTTTTCCACTCACTCTGATGAAAATGAGCTATAATGAATGTCTATACTGTATATATAACAAAATTGCAACCAGGAATAATTTTTGTACATTTGAGATATTTTTTTAAAAAATGAGTTGGGGTAATAGTAATAAGCTACAGAGTCGGAATCAACTGGTTTTTCATTTTAAAAAAAATAATATGTCCCTTTGCTTTTCGATGAAAAACTACTGTTTTGATTTTCATGGGGTTTCATTTAATAAACATCCCATAATCTCGCTGGTAAAACACGGTATGTTTCATTGTGATGTGATGTAGAAAACTTAAAATTAAAAAAAAAAATCTTAGTATTCCAGTGAACGCGATTCACTCAAAAACTACCGATCGGATTTTGTTGGGGTTTCGCTTGGTCCCGCGGGTAAAGTAGGTTTTTTTTATAATTAGAAATTTAGGGTAATTATTTATTGAATGACATTCACGCTAATACTACTGGTTTCTTGATATCTTAAAAAAATAACCAGTACTATAAAATGTCCTAGTGAAACCAATGACCTTATTATCTGCTTTCGAGGAAAGTATGCGTACAAGTGGAGAGAATGGAAATTTAAACAAACGAACGCAAGAATCCAAAGTTTCATAACATTGTTTTGACCATAATTTTTTAGGTTTTGTCGTTTCTGTTCCCCAAGAAGTTTTGCGCAGCTGTATTGCATGACAGTCGAGCCTATTTCTCAAGAGGACTCATGGTATTCTCAAATGTTTTATATGCCGTAAGAGTTTTTCAGGATATACTATACGAAAAATTGTTGTAAGGTATTAGAAATAAGTACCATCTATTAGAAGAACCCCAGTGATTTGCTCTGTTAAGCCAGATGTGTAACGAATGAAGAAAAACATTTTCTTTCTACAAGGAATAGATCAATAGTATTGTTTGTGCCTGACTGAGCGTGGCAAGTGAGCCACAGGGTTCCGGACTCGCATTCGGGAGGGCACGGGTTCAATCTCCTATCCAGACATCTAGATTTTGGTTTTTCATGGTTTCCCGAAATCACTCCATGCAAATTCAGAGACATGGCCGAATTACTTCCCGTTCTTTGCCCCCATCCCCCCCCTCCTGTAATGAACTCAACGTAAACGGTACCTAACGAACAAAAAATAATAATCTTGAATTCGATTTTAAAGTTTGGAATAAGACCTTACCCTCAATGTATAGAAGGTACCACTAATGTCACTAATGGTGCTAAATATCTTTTTGCCTTTCGCCTAAAATCAAAAAACTCAAATTTTTATTTTGAAATGTTTAGATCCCATTCTTTTTGATGAAATAATTCCTCTGTGAAATCAATGTTAGGAGTATGTTCTAGTTGGTAAATATCCAAAGTTGTAAAACAGTTGCTGTCATTACAGCAAAAATCTTGTTCAATATCTGGTGGAAAAGTGCCACAGTCAAAATTGTGGGTGAAATATTTGGATATAAAATATCTTTATTGCTTTTTGTATTATACCCTTCTACATGAATCATGCAGAAATAGCAATTATACGCATGATTTCTTTTCTGCAAGCTATGGAGTTGGCTAAACACATTTTCTTACTGTCCTTCCACATCTTCAGTCCCTCAATGTGTGTTCGGTATACTTTGCATAGAGTCCATTTCCTAGCTTCGTAATATAACGTAACACCGGAGAAAAACATTTTTCATGAATCTTGTAATATCTTGTGTATGAAAAACAATTAAATAGTTAAAGTTGATGTCTTGTTAATAATGTGAAAAGTGGTACTAATTTAACGAGCGCCTTGATACGAAATATGAATAACGGTATTCTCAAAGACTTTTCTCCCATTCGCAAATTTCAAATTAATGGAATTCTGATGTTGTTAATTACCTCTTCTTCTTGTCACCTTAGCCTGGAAATAATTAGTGGTAGTACTTGTAACTTGCGGTGTTGTATTGTAACATGTAACTTTTTTATTTATTTACCCTTAATTTATACAGCCTAATATCTTAGTGACTAAATTAGGCCCTACATATTAATTTTTACATTGTTGATTACATAGTGTTTTGAGATTTGTATAAAATATTTGCATGCAAGGAATTTGGCATACAGTTCCATTACACTTTGACTTACTGTCTAATTAATTACAACCTGTAATATTATATTGAATCACAAATATCGCTTATTGTTGTTATAGTGCTGGTGCTTTTTATTGATATATTCCAGTTATTCTTAGAGTATCCCATTATTCAGTTCGTTGCAGTTAAACCAGTTTGTACATATCTTTCTGTAATCTGTCATGTAGTTATACCGGATTACTCGATAATAACATTTGCTTATAAGTAACATTCACTTAATTTTATGTTATCAGCCACTACAGTCCTGAGCCAGTTCGCATTTGCAGCATCCCGGCTTACCATTAATATGGAAATTAACTCCCAAATATTGTTATGATTCATTGTGTAGTTGTGCAAAAGTCAATGATACATTCCCTCTACATTACAAACAAAATTGTTTTGGCCGTGGAAGAAGCGCTTTGTTTGCTGTAAGTGGTATGCTGACGTTTGCTCATGCAACTAGATTCCGTGTTGTAAACTGTCCAACAGAGAATTTCTCCTATAGCAAACATCTTTATCACCACCTTTTCCCACATTTTGGGGTTGGCTGCCTTCGATGAGTTTTACACATCGTTAGCCGCCTAATAATCACAGTCAGGACGGCTGGTACGCTGGGGCCTGCGGAAGGTGCCAAATATCCACAGTCGGGACGTCTGGTAGGCTGGGGCCTGCAGAAGGCGCCAAATAACCACAGTCAGGACGGCTGGTACGCTGGGGCCTGTAGAAGGCACCTAATAACCACAGTCAGGACGGCTGGTACGCTGGGGCCTGGGGAAGCCACCTAATAACCACAGTCAGGACGGCTGGTACGCTGGGGCCTGGGGAAGCCACCTAATAACCACAGTCAGGACGGCTGGTACGCTGGGGCCTGGGGAAACCACCTAATAACCACAGTCAGGACGGCTGGTACGCTGGGGCCTGCAGAAGGCACCTAATAACCACAGTCAGGACGGCTGGTACGCTGGGGCCTGGGGAAGCCACCTAATAACCACAGTCAGGACGGCTGGTACGCTGGGGCCTGGGGAAGCCACCTAATAACCACAGTCAGGACGGCTGGTACGCTGGGGCCTGTAGAAGGCACCTAATAACCACAGTCAGGACGGCTGGTACGCTGGGGCCTGGGGAAGCCACCTAATAACCACAGTCAGGACGGCTGGTACGCTGGGGCCTGGGGAAGCCACCTAATAACCACAGTCAGGACGGCTGGTACGCTGGGGCCTGGGGAAGCCACCTAATAACCACAGTCAGGACGGCTGGTACGCTGGGGCCTGGGGAAGCCACCTAATAACCACAGTCAGGACGGCTGGTACGCTGGGGCCTGTAGAAGGCACCTAATAACCACAGTCAGGACGGCTGGTACGCTGGGGCCTGGGGAAGCCACCTAATAACCACAGTCAGGACGGCTGGTACGCTGGGGCCTGCAGAAGGCACCTAATAACCACAGTCAGGACGGCTGGTACGCTGGGGCCTGGGGAAGCCACCTAATAACCACAGTCAGGACGGCTGGTACGCTGGGGCCTGGGGAAGCCACCTAATAACCACAGTCAGGACGGCTGGTACGCTGGGGCCTGCAGAAGGCACCTAATAACCACAGTCAGGACGGCTGGTACGCTGGGGCCTGGGGAAGCCACCTAATAACCACAGTCAGGACGGCTGGTACGCTGGGGCCTGGGGAAGCCACCTAATAACCACAGTCAGGACGGCTGGTACGCTGGGGCCTGTAGAAGGCACCTAATAACCACAGTCAGGACGGCTGGTACGCTGGGGCCTGGGGAAGCCACCTAATAACCACAGTCAGGACGGCTGGTACGCTGGGGCCTGGGGAAGCCACCTAATAACCACAGTCAGGACGGCTGGTACGCTGGGGCCTGCAGAAGGCACCTAATAACCACAGTCAGGACGGCTGGTACGCTGGGGCCTGGGGAAGCCACCTAATAACCACAGTCAGGACGGCTGGTACGCTGGGGCCTGGGGAAGCCACCTAATAACCACAGTCAGGACGGCTGGTACGCTGGGGCCTGGGGAAGCCACCTAATAACCACAGTCAGGACGGCTGGTACGCTGGGGCCTGTAGAAGGCACCTAATAACCACAGTCAGGACGGCTGGTACGCTGGGGCCTGGGGAAGCCACCTAATAACCACAGTCAGGACGGCTGGTACGCTGGGGCCTGGGGAAGCCACCTAATAACCACAGTCAGGACGGCTGGTACGCTGGGGCCTGGGGAAGCCACCTAATAACCACAGTCAGGACGGCTGGTACGCTGGGGCCTGGGGAAGCCACCTAATAACCACAGTCAGGACGGCTGGTACGCTGGGGCCTGTAGAAGGCACCTAATAACCACAGTCAGGACGGCTGGTACGCTGGGGCCTGGGGAAGCCACCTAATAACCACAGTCAGGACGGCTGGTACGCTGGGGCCTGGGGAAGCCACCTAATAACCACAGTCAGGACGGCTGGTACGCTGGGGCCTGGGGAAGCCACCTAATAACCACAGTCAGGACGGCTGGTACGCTGGGGCCTGCAGAAATCGCCAAATAACCACAGTCGGGACGTCTGGTACGCTAGGGCCTGGGGAAGCCGCCTAATAACCACAGTCTGGATGCCTGGTACGCTGGGGCCTGAGGAAACAGCCTAATAACCACAGTTGGGACGGCTGGTACGCTGGGGAATGAGTTCGTGCCCAGCCCCGTTGTACCTCCCTGATCCAGTTTGCGGCGCCTCAGTGCACTGAGCCACATTGGCGGGTTTCTCCTGAAGCATACTGTTACTCCTAAATTGTAACTCTTTAACAGTTTAATACTAACGTGATTAAAATTTTCACTGCATTTTTACCGGATGGCTGTTATTGCTGGGAGACCCATGTGGTTCATTCTGTTCGCCTCGATGGAGTTTTACCGTCGCGTCTACCGCCTCCGTCGGGGAAACTTATTCCAATAGTGGAACGAATGTGTTGCCATCTGTCTGCGAAACGTGTAACTTGTGTTCCATATAAGTGTATTTTTGATTGAGAAATGTGTAGTTTTTGAGGCGGAGATTACAGACCGTACAAGGATTTGCCTAGGTGATTGCAGGTAATCGACCAAAAATAGCAATCCGGAAGGCCTTGGACTGTTGTACTTCCCCCTCCTTAATGCGCGCCACCACACTTGTTGGTTAGTATGCACTTAGAGTGAAATTTAAGCAATGAAATCTAAAACTTTAAAACCTGCTTCAAAATCGATTCTGTTCATATTCCATCCAACATTTGCATTTCCAAAAGATTATTCTTAAAACAAAAAACATTAATTGTAACATATGGAGGCCAATACAGAGCGTACTGTTGGCTTAGTGGTTAAGGCATCTGACTGGAGATCGAAAGGTCCACGGTTCGAATCCCTGTCTCGTAGGAGGATTTTCATAGGCCATTAGCCCGACCTTCACCTCTGCCACAGCTGACTGTGTAATGCGAAGTACGCCAGAACGCTTCCGTGGTTCGGATTCTATGTTAAACTGTTAGCCTCCTCTAGGACTACCAACCCTAATCGTAACATTGATGTGTACACCTCCACAACATATTCAAGCCAAACAAAGGCTTAACGTGGTCCTCGTTGGCTAAAGCGAATATACATACATACATATATAGAGGCCAATACCCTGTTCTCATGATGAGCACAAGAACGTATGCACCGAGCGTGGTGGGTGAGTGGTTAACGCTCTGGCCTCGCATTCGGGAGGACGCAGGTTCGAATCCCGGTCCGGGCATCCAGATTTTGGTTTTCCATGGTTTCCCCATATCGACCCAGGCGAACGCCGGGATGCTTCCTTCAAAAGGCCAATGCCGAATTCCTTTCCTCCGTTCCTTGCCCCCAGTCCCATTCTGCCTCTAATGACCTCGACGTCGACGAGGAGTAAAGCTATAAGTAGAGTTCAAAAATCATAGTTTAATGTTACGCAAAATTATTAACAGAGTTTGTTGACAGAATAGCTCGATCTTCAGACAGACACGAGCAAATTGTCAGTTTGTCTAATCATTCGAAAATAAAATCATTGAAAAAAGTTTCAAATGAATTAAATTCACTATATGAACTGGAACCGCAAAATTTCAGCAAACAGTGTTTGTATGAAAACAAAGTGCACCAAAAATTTAGATCAACGCGCAGAAATTAATTGGTGACATGAGGGTCCTTGAAGACAAGATTGTACGGAGTATGAGTACGGGTACTAGAACTATGGCTTGCAGTTTCTGGCACACATGTTCTGACCATTACGTAGATTCGTAAACTCTCCACGACGTCAAGCAACATGCAAGCAGCGTAAGCTCAGTCTTCTGTATCCCCACCTCGCTGCACTTATCCCTAGATGCAAAGGGAAAATTTGCCACTCGCCTATATAGATACACTGTTCAGCCTGGAGAAGTAGGAGCGGGGCCAGGGAAACGTGACCTTGAGCCGCCGGTGTGAAGTGAACAGAATACAATAACCTTGGCCCTTCACTGTTTCACGGCAGTGTTCGTCTTGACCTTTTCCTCTGCGATGCTTGGCGCCTGTTGCTATGTGAACATAAATATAAACAGTATCTCTGAAGAAGGCTGGAGTATAACATCCGAAAACCTAGATAATCCAATAAACGACGCGGCATAGCCCGTAAAGCTATAAATCATGTACACGAGGAAGGTTCTGTTGCATTCTTAACCAGAAAACTTAACCGGTTCCAGCAATCTACCCGTGTCCTGGTCGCTAGCCCAAGGAGGAATGCAAATGTCAACAGTTCTCGGTAAAACCTGTGTTTAGTGTTTGTAGATTTAGGGTGAAAAGTGTAATTTTTTGAGCAGAAATTGGGGATCAACACCTAACCCAGTATCGTGGCAAGGGGGCAAGCAACGGTAAGGAATTCGGCCGCTGCCTTTCGAAGGAACAATCGCCTGGAGTGATTGCGGGCAAACAACGAAATCTGGATGGCCGAACAGAGATTCGAACGCGAATCTCCCCGAATTCCAGGCCCCAGAGTTACCGCTCAACAAACATATTCGGTAGGTATTACAGCTGATGAGCAGTTACCACCAGTAAACGAACAGAAATGGCCCATGAGGAGAACCTCCGCACACAAGTAGAGTGCAAGGTCAACACGCGCAGATGGAGTCACGAGGCAGATCAATTTCCTCGTTTCAGCCACGAACAAACAATGGCCACCTGCTTGTCTGTTTCTACCTGGAAGAGGAATTCAGCAGAACAGATCTGGACCGGGTTGCTCCAACAGCAATAAGATATGCTGTTTACTTGCAAAGGAAATCAAACACCGTAAAATAGGAACACCTGCTTATGCCCTGCTCATATTTTCGTGAATGTTTGTATACACGAAACCGTGCCTTATGCATGAAAAACTATACGCTTACGGAATAACTCATTTTTCAGTCGGTCGCATCCTGATATTTTCTGCACCTTTACTTCGGTTTTTTTAATTATTTTTTTAAAGGCATTACGACTTGTAGATTTCGTGGTAATTAGAGGCGAAAGAGGGTTAGAGACAAGGAACTGGGAGGAATTCTGCCAACGCCTTTTGAAGGAACCCTCGCGCCATTCACCTGGAGTTATTTCGGGAATCCAGGGAAAGCCTAAATCTGGATTGCCGGACGGGGATTTGAACCGGCTTCCGATCAAATGACAGACCTGAGTATTACCTCTATTTCAGTTCATACTGTAGCCCATTCAGCTAACAGAGTTGGCTCAAGGTCAGTCTGATCTCTCCCCACTCCGCTGCCCTTACCCCTACATGCAAAGGGGAAAACTGGGAGTGATAGGAAGGGAGACGGAGATGAGATGAGGAAAGGAGTCAAAGGAAAATTACCTTGAGGCTCTAGTTCGGAGTGAAGAAGATATAATTTTAACGCAATTATGGAGCTTTTTAAAAAATATATTTACTTAATCTTCATCGGTATCAAATATAAGCTGACAACCCAATGACCATCAAGATGTTTCGATTTTTCTTTTTTTCCACGATTTGTACGAGTATTTTGGCGAATAAAAATCAAAACTCTAATTTCTCTGCAAATACTAATCCCAAAATTCTTTCAAAATTTACAGTGATATGTAGCCTCCTATAGTTTAAGAGAAACTTCCCTTGCCAGCCTCAGTAGCGTAGGGGCTAGCGTGCTAGCTCCACGTACCGATGGTCGCCGGTTCGAGTCCGGCAATGGGCATGGGTGTTTAGGTAAAGTTTGTGTTGTATGTGTCCTGTGTTGTCCAACAAATTGAGCGTTCACATAAAAAAAAGTTGGAAATGTTCATTAACATTGACGCTATATAAAAAATACATTGAGTGCTGGCTGAATGGCTACAGGCCGATTGCCCCCCCCCCCCCAAAAAAACTTCCCTCTTGGAGTTTGTGGTTTTTCCAAAATAATTGAATGTGTTTTTATTCGATTTATGGAACAGAATGTTGGACTGTTACAGTAAGAATACGCAAGTAGAATGAAGCAGTGTTTCCCAAATCACTCCAGGCAAATGCCGGGATGCTTCCTTCCACAGGCCATGGCCGAATTCCTTCCCATCCCTTACCCCATCCTTTCCCGTCTCTAAAGACCTCACTGTTGAGAGACGTAAAGCAGTTTTTAAAAAAAAAATGAAGCAGTGGAGATGTATTTCCTTTGAAGAGCTTCCCGAGTGTCTACGAGAATGTACGGAATGAACAAATCAGGAAACAAACTGGCATCAGAACGTTGAAAGGAAGCAATTATCATAATTCAGGCATCTTACCAACGGACGAAGAATACTAAAAATAGTCTTTAATTACCAAACTATTAACCGGAGAACAAGAGGCAAACCATCGCTAAGATGGTTGCAAGGAGTGGAGCTACCAAATGAATATCAAAATATAGAACCAAAGAAATTCCACAATAGACAATTTTGGAGAGGAAGTGGTAGGAGCCGTAGGAACCTCAGGAAAATACGGAATGAGTAATTGTATCAAATCTGATACTTTAGTAGATAATTCTCATCGACAAAAAATTTATTTCGTGAATCTGATAATAACTAGGTGATAAATATACCATAATTTCTGTCAAGTTTTTGTGTTTATTTCTACATTCCAAAATATTTGAAATCATTTCGCAAAACGAATAATGATCTTGATTTTAAAATCAATTTTAATTATGGTAATAGCCCAGACACTGGGACTCATCAAGGAATACTATTTTTGTCCTGAAAACTGTTGTACACGTTAGTTAGGTGATATTATTTAATATATGTTGCTCTTGGAGCTGTAAAATATATCAATTCTCAGAAAATTGACTCGAAAAGTGCCGTACCGTGAAGCCGCGCGCGACTGCGAAAAGGCATACGGCGATGTTCCTGCTTCATCTCTGTTCAGGCGGCGCTAATAATTCTGCCCAAAATCACGGTAGCTCAATTTTTTTCAAAAAATAAAATTATTTAAGCTACAACGGGCAGCTTCTATGAACGGTTTAATTCTAGATGGGGATACCGCTGCCTCGCGACTGTTAACGTGACGTCGCGTTCACGTACAGTCATCCGCGTAAAAACATATATTGTGATCGAGCGTAGCGAGGTCACAATAATTTAAAGCTGTACAATATCAACATAAACTGATATCCCGAAGGTGGATCAGATGCTGGCGGAACATTATGGTCCAGGCTGCATTGAACCTATCCACAAGCGCTGCTAATAATTCTGCTCGAAAATCATGGTAGCTCAAAATTTTTAAATAAATTTCAATTTTTGGATCCGCCTGTCTTTCAACATATCCAAAACCACCGCTAATGCTGCTTGAAAATAAAAAAAAATTAAATCTTTAAGAAATTCAACAGAGTTTTGTTTTAGGTACAGGCTGCATTTCTACCTCAGATTAAAAACATTTATAAATATTAAATTCCTTCATCCCTATGTTAAAACACGAATACTGCCGCTCTTTCATCATAAACACAACTTACGTTAATACCGCAACCTACTTTCATAAATGCCATATGCTAGTATTGTCTCTGGCATGTGTGTACGTAATTATGGCGTCTATCGTTTGCTTCCGATTGAAAATTGTGACAATTTTTTTTTTTTTTTTTGTTTATGCGTGTGCAAATTCTTCCATGAATACATTTTTAATGGCTGTGACAGCAACATATTCTTAAATAATATCGTTCCAAGAACGTCTGCATGATTGTTATACGTCGTTATAGTATATCTCCCAGTCACACGCCGTTTAACGTAACGTCACTTTTTGAGTTAAGTTTGTAAGGTATGTATAAGTTTTACAGCTGTAAGAGCAACATATATTAAATAATATCACCCAAGGAACGTGTGTAACAGTTTTCAGACCAAAACTACAGTTCCTTGATGAGTCCCAGTGATTGTGCTCTTGCCTTAATTATTTTTGGAAGTTCTTACTTTTGTTTAAATGAATTCAATTTAATACTCTATCTCCGACCGGAACCCTGAGCAGCTGACGAATTTTTGTTCTTATTTGTATTTGTTTGCATTTTCTGTGACTCGGACACGAATGAATAAATAAACCAGATAAAGTTATTTTTGGTTTCTCAACGATACCTGGATTTTATTTTTCAATAAAACAACTGTCTGAAACCCATGTCCAGTCCGGTTGTTGCGATGTAAACACGCAACACTGACTAAGTCTAAGCGGGCGGGAGCGGCAGAACCAGTTTAGATGGTGAAGGTGAGAGATGCAGCAGCAAGGACGCGGAAGCAGAGCGGGGGAGGTGAGTAACCTGTCCGCTAGCCGCTACGTGCACGACTGCGCATTCGGCACGCTCGCCGCGCCGCGGCGCGGCCAGCCGCAAAAACACAACAGCTGCCCGCCACAACCCATAAAATACGCCCAGCTATGCATCCGCTCTCATGTTAGTCATTTAGTACCTGGCTTCAATTAACCCTGTTTCAAGTGAATCGTCAATACTTCTAAAGGACACAAAGTTCGCAGTAAAACATTCGAAAGATGTTGTGTACTGTTTGACGTTGATATACCACGCTGAAAATAGTGCTACGTAATCTGGTTTGCGAAGATTTACAGATAATCTGCACTGTCACCAAGTGATTTAGATTTCCACAAAAGGATGTAACTGAATTCTTTATAATTTTAAACGACAGAATTTTATAGAGCTTTGAAATATTTGAAATAAAAAAAGGCAGTCAGTAGTAATTTGAAATGTGGTGCTATAGAAAAGGATGCCGAAAATTAAGTGGAAGGATAAAAAAACAAAATGAACGAGTTTTAGAAATGGTGGATAATAAAAGAAGCTTGTAAAAGAGTGTTACAGAAAGAAGAGGCATGGTCACATTTTAAGACATGCGGGATTGGTTAATTTGATAGTAGAGGGAACAGTCGAAGGAAAGAACTGTAGAGGTAGACAAAGATTAGAGTATATGAGGCAGATAATTGAAGATTTAGGTTGTAAGGGGTATGTTGAGATGAAGTGGTTAGCGCAAGATAGGAAGGGATGGAGAATTATACCAAACCAGTCGAGAGACTGATGATACCAAAAAATGAACTTTCTTGAATAACAACACCGTTTATACACTTTAAACTTGATTTTTATTGCGTCGAAACACTCAGAAATATGTACTTGAACAAGATACCAGACTTTTTTGCAAAGATTTAAAACACAGTAATAGACAAACGACATAGCTTAGTGGAAGCAGCGTTCAAAGCGAGGTTGACAGCTTACAATAATCCGGAGCTTATATACGCTTCGGAGATATCTCCAGAAGACATTAAAAGAGGCGCCAGACGCTTCTGGAGCGCCGATAATTGCTCCAACAATAGAAATCGAACAAAACAATTAAAATTTATAAAAAAAATTACTTAGAATCATCAAGAAACAATTTTAAATGGCATACTTGAAACCAGTTAATCAACAAAATCAAATAATTAACATTTTACCTTACGCAGTATTCTTAATTACAGTCTTTTAACTAACATTTCAAACACTGCGCATCTCTTAATAAAATTACAGTTCATTTAAGACATCCATCAAGACATTGCACATTCATAGAAAAATTATACAAATTTACAATTTAGTCATACAACGGTATTTGATTTAAAGGATTGCAATTAGGAGGAAACTGGGTTTCAGGGCTGCTACAAGGTGATTTAGGAAAAGGCGGGGTACACGAAAATCAGAGATGGATTTTAAGATTGATATTGAAGGACGGAACAAAAAAAAAGAATAATAATACAAGAAAACAGGATACTTTTATGGCGTTTGTGGATGTAGAAAAAGCTTTCGATAATGCGACCAGTGGGGCTGCGAGCGCTAAGACGCCAGCACACTGGTTCTGGGAGCAACAACGGGACCAGGTTCCATTTCTAGCCGCACAAAGATAGCGGTTTTTAGGCGCATTTTCGAAATCACCTAAGCAAGACTGGGACGGTCCCCAAATTTCGCCTCAAAAACTGTACATTTCGTTAACAAAAATACACCTATCATAGAGAATCTAAGTTACATGAGCCGATGACAGATGGCAACACTTAGCTTCCGCATTAGAATTCGTTCCTTCCGGCAAGAGGGTGGATCACCAATCCACCACGGAAATAAGCGTGCTGACTACGCTTCTTATGCTAATAGATTCATGATGGTCAGTAGCAATGACTCTAAGAGGCCTCATCAAGTAATGATTGAAGATGAAGAAAAGCTAGCTCGATATTCAACCTGAAGGTTGTTTGGTCTTTCCCGAAGGAGGTATACTTGCAGGTAGGGTAGCCAGTTCCTCCCTCCTTGGCTAACCTACACTTCAACGTGGAATGCGAATCACGGAAACGTTCTGGCGTCCACATTAAGCAGCGTTCCCACGATGTCTTGTAACGAAGGAGGGACGGGACGGAACCTCATTAGCCGAAGTGTAGGGACGAGCGCGCGCAGCAGGTTAGCCCTCGCTTACCTCGCCGCCACCTCCCCACAACGTTGCCTAGTGTCGTTTGGCACAGAGCACTTTACAGCAACAGAATGGGTGCGAACCGCTGCTGCAAACGATAGCAATAGCGCAGCGCTACACATGCTTGTGATGTTTACCGACATAGAGTGGGTATCTGCGTCTCGTCCCCGCTAGCAGAGGCGGCCCCGTTCCCATGAAGTGTTGTTGAGTATTCGTCCCGTCCCGTCCCGCCTTCGTTACAGGACGTCATGGGAACGCGGCTTTACACGCCAAGCTGTACCAGAGGTGAAGGTTAGGCTAAGGGCCTTTCAAAATCCCCTCCGAGACAGGATCTCCTGTCAGACGCCTTAACCTCTGAGTCAGCAGGCTGCTCTCCGACTGAACTTGGCTAACAAATAATAATAATAACGTTAATTGGAACAAGACGTCTAAAATTTTAAAATAGTCAGGTGTAAAATATAGACATAGCAGCGTTTTCCCGCTGCCTCAATTGGGCAGAATTGGTGTGTGCGTAGTAAAGCTTCCGTCAGCAAATCATAAACGTTTATAATGTAGTATCATTTTTATCTTTACCATAAATTAAATTTCTCCGTTTCAATTCGTTTATTTAAGTATTATTCGTGATTTCGTTAACGTTTTCCGTGTATTCTAAGGTAGCATATTTCAGAATACTGAAGAAGTAAGTAACCAAAGTTACGTAGTTGTCAAACAATATCAAGGAAATGCAGAGAGTGTAGTGTTCATCTGTATTGTAGCGTGATCTTTGCGATCTCGTAAGGGGTCTTTCACCTGTGATACAGTTTGATCTGTGGGGCCTGTCTGCCCTCGGTACAAAAGAATTATATTTTTTTGCGCGATTCCTCGGATTGCGCTTAACGAAAAATGGATACTAGTTTTGTGGAAAATTTATTCTAAATTTCTAATCTTTTCGACTTCGCATCAAAATGAAACGTATCCTAGTTTAGTATGGGCAGTACACCATTCGAAAGCCCTTCAAAATAAGACCAGTAGTCTTTGCGTGAATCGCATTCAACAAACAATAGATACTATTTCGTGGGGACTTTTATATCAATTTCTCAGCTTTCCGACTTCACATCAAAATGAAACATATCCTTTTTAACCTCGGACCACGAGTTATATATCGGTATACACATTGAGGAGCCAAACAAGCAGGTATAGGCATGCGTATGCAAACACATAGATATGTAAATACTCAGAGTACGGCGCTGCGGTCGGCAACGCCTATATAAGACAACAGGTGACTGGCGCAGGCATTAGATCGGTCACTGCTGCTACAATAGCAAATTATCACGATTTAAGTGATTATAGTTGGCGAACGAGAGATGGGACACAGCATCTCTCAGGTAGCGATGATGTGGTGATTTTCTCGTACAACCATTTCCCAAGTGCACCGTGAATTTCGGGAATCCGGTAAAACATCAAATCTCGGACATCGCTGCGGCCGGAAAAAGAACGGGACCAACGACGATTGAAGAGAATCGTTCAACGTGACAGAAGTGCAACACTTCCGCAAATTGCTACGGATTTCAATGCTGGGCCATCAACAAGTGTCAGAGTGCGAACCATTCAACAAAACATCATCGATATGGGCTTTCGTAGCCGAAGACCCACTAGTGTACCCTTGCCGAGTGCACGACACAAAGCTTTACGCCTCGCCTGGCCCGTCAACACCGACATTGGACTGTTGATGATTGGAAACATGTTGCCTGCTCTGACTAGTCTCGTTTCCGATTGTATCGATGGACGTGTACGGGTATGGAGACAACCTCATGAATTCATGGACCCTGCATTTTAGCAGGGGACTGTTCACGTTGGTGGAGGCTCTGTAATGGTGTGGGGCGTGTGCAGTTGGAGTGACATGGGACTCTTGATTCGTCTAGATACAACTCTGACAGGTGACACGTACGTACGCATCCTGGCTGAACACCTTCATCCATTCATGCCCATTGTGCATTCCGACGGACTTGGGCAATTCCAGCAGGACAATGCGACACCCACACGTCCATAATTGCTACAGAGTGGCTCCAGGAACACTCTTCTGAGTTTAAACACCTCCGCTGGTCACCAAACATCCCAGATATGACCATTATTGAGCATATCTGGGATGCCTTGCAGCGTGCCGTTAAGAAGAGATCTCCACCCCCTCGTACTCTTACGGATTTATAGACAGCCCTGCAGGATGCATGGTGTCAATTCCCTCCAGCACTACTTCAGACATTAGTCTAGTCCATGCCACATCGTACTGCGGCACTTCTGCATGCTCTCGGGGGCCCTACACGATATTAGGCAGGTGTACCAGTTTCTTTTGCTCTTCAGTGTATATTTTAATGGTATTCGGCAACTTAGGCCATAAAGCCAGCTCAATGTGATTATCGTGACTCTTCCAGTGAATCAGTTCCTCCAGTACGTTGTAACTTTTAAGTATGGACACCACTGGACGGACACGATATTAACACACAATACTTAAACCCCCATGCCCTCGGCCGGACTCGAATCGGCGACCCTCGGCACGCAGGGCCAGTACGCTAGCCCCTACGCCACCGAGGTCGCTCGGATAATAAGTTGAAGGTTATTAGAAACTCCATCAAAATCCCAGCAGTAGTTCCTTTCATCCAAACAGACAGAATCGTAGTCAACGAAATATAAGTTGCTTTTTTGCAGGTCTAGGATGTAAAGAAATCAAAGAAGCACCCCGTTACTGTAACAAGTATAGAGTCGCTGCTTGACATAAACTGTTCTGTACCTGTACCCAAAACTTATTCCAGGCCATGTATGCCTATCCTACAGAGTGAATCTTTCCCACTCGCTTATGCCTGAAATCATGTGCCTTTTTTTTTTTTAAAGCAGATAATTGAGGACGTGAGTTGAAAGGGCTATGTTGAGATGAAGAGGTTGGCACAAAATAGAAAGGGATGAAGGATTGCATCAAACCAGTCGGGAGACTGATGATAGCAAAAAAAAAAATACGCCACATCAACACAGAGGACATTCGAGGTGAGAAGGATGGGGATAATAACGGGAAGGAATTCGGCCACGACGTTTTGAAGGTGATATCCCAGCATTCACCAGTAGCGTTCTGTGTGGTGGCTCAGTGGTTAAGGCGTCTGGCGATCGAAAGGTTCCCGGTTCAAATCCGTCTCGGCGGGGATTTTAAAATGCCCCGGCACAGCTTACTGCGAATTACATCAGAATGCTACAGTGGTTCGGATTCCACGTTAAACTGTAGGTCGATATCCGGCAGTATTACCGGATATAGTTAGGGTGGTTACAATAGGGGCGGAATGCGCAGACAATAAAAGCCCTGTCAGCAGGTTGTTACGAGCACTGCCATTCACCTGGCGTGATTTCGAGAAATCATGGAAGGCCGAAATCTACCTGACCGGATGGGAATTTAATGCGCGTGCTCGCAAATACCAGAACCCATCGTTACCGCTCATCCACAGAGCTAATTTGCAGCCTTGGAGTTCTCTCACTTCGAAACATACACACATACACATACAACACACATGCGAACACATCACACACACAAAGATATCTACAGCTAATCCTGTCCGTTTCTCGCATCCTCTTTGCTTGCGTTCCGAGGCTTGATTAGAAGATTTTTTTACCACGTGTTTTTTATTAATGGGGGCAGACCCATCGCCGCAGCCCCCAACGTTCCAGGATTTTTTTTTTATATATAAAGGTTTACTACCAACGCAGGCTCGGTTTAATCCTCACCTTCAGAAATTCCTCTCCTCCAAATTCTATAATGGGAAACACTTCTTCTTGATTCTCTGCCAAAGTTTGTGCAAATGGATTCGACCTGCAAATAACTACACTACCGTCGACATAAGCCCCAGTTTCCTTGCAAGCACAAACACTTCCATCTGTCGCTGCAGGTGCCGTCCATAAGTTGGTGTCCCACGCATTCATATGGCTCCTGATTTTCTTCCAAATTCCACCAGGGCCTAATCTCCAGAATACGCCTTATACCTCCTCACCAGTCTCCATCTGCCTCCTGCCTTCCATTAATTCCCAATACAGCTCTTTTTTCATACCGGACAATGAATGTCATTTCGGTAATTTCGAAAAGTAGATCCATCTGCCTTACATAGCAACCCTCCCCCCCCTCCCCCTCCAAACACTTTTACCTGATACCCATAAAGTGAGCCCAATACAATCGTACTATTTACAGCAAGGAAGTGACCAAAGTTTTGCGTTCCGGTTCGCTCACTTAACCGGTACATTCCCTCGTCATCCTCCATATTACATGCAGAAAACTTACCATTTTCCCAATGTGCCCTGCCTAGCTGATTTTATTATCAAATGGTGTGCCAAGATATTTATATTACATACCATCAATAAACAATTCTCCACTGCTTAAAATCAAACAAACCTTCTACTTTTCTATGTTTCTGCTTAATAATCTGACTTGCTTGGTATTTTTCTTCATTTCACAGTGACAAACCCAACCAGATATCCTGCCCAAATTTGTCTGTAGCTATCGCAGTCCTCTCCCTATTTAATTTTATTATAAAACGTGATGACATGCACAAGCAACCTGCCTTCCGACTGTGAACAGCAGCATCATTCATTAAAATAATGAACAGCGATTGTTCCAAAACACTACCACATGCCACTTTCCTACTCTGACTCTACTTCTTAGCTCTTAATAATTCTTCCACACAGCAAGACACACCCTGATAGATGTACACTAATGCCTTTAACTTTATTCCCACCATTCTGCGTTACTCTGTCCAATGGCTTGAAGTACCGTGTCTGAAATCATAAGGAAAGTGATTTATGTTAACAGGAAAAATTTTCAGTCCTTTTAAGATGCAGAGTGGACACCGCATTATTCTTTCTTTTCATTTGATAAACTATTAGCAGAAGTACGTTTGGTAGTGAAGTAAAAGTAGATCCTAAATCATGGCTTGAAAATGTTAAGGTAGTTATTAGATTCAGTTCCTGTTGGCAACAGCTTCAACCAGTTCATCCTCATAACAGCAAATATGGACATTCCGAAGTAATTAATATACTAGATCTTTAAACCATAAAAAAAATATATACAGGTAATATATATAGGTAGCGCTCTGGCCTCGCATTTGGAAGGACATGGTTTCGAATCGCCGTCCGGGCATCCAGATTTGGGTTTTGCGTGGATTTTCCAAATCACCCTACCTTCAAAAGATATGGCCAAAATCCTTCAAGTTCCTTGCCCCAAGTCCTTTCCCGTCTCTAATGACCTCGATGTCGACGAGGCGTAAAGCTTTAAGCCAAAAAGGACAAAAATAATTTTAATGAGGAGAATAAAGGAATGGTACTTTTATAAGGTAATTGTTGAATTCCTTCCCATTCCATGTACTACTTTTCCACCTAGTAATGACCTTGACGAAGTGTACAGCCACAAAAAATTACAAAAACAAACAATTGTATTCAGAATGAATCATCACAGTTGACTAAATTGTTGATTCGGTTTAGTGTACACCTAAGCATATTAGTCCTCATAATTTTACCACAACTATGTTAGAAGCAATGCATGAATGATTATTTTCACATCTGAAACGAAGTATATTTTGACAAACGAGGGAAAAGTGTGGAGCGAATTTATTATCTACAGATTCTGGCAAGTACAAGAGTGATCCATGAATGGTCCAATACTTAGCCTCTCCATTTCAAGATGCCTGCACGGAGAAGAACTATCTTCATTTCGATCGTGAAGACGATTCCTTCTAAGACAATACATCACCAGCAACGATTGCAATGGTGTCGTGACGAGGATGTCATCTTCGTAGCCAGAATCACAGAGAATAGGCGGAATGTTCAGAGCAACTGATTCTTTCTAGCAGTGCCAGCTGAAATAACAGTTCTGTGTAATTATGTTCTGTGCGAAAGCTACTAACCATTAAAGTTACGCATCAATACATCAGCCACCCGTGATGTTATTGATACAGTATCAGTAATCACTGGTATTAGTCAACGTAAGGCCTTAGCAGCGAATCCGGCCTTCACAATATAAATGATAGATAAAAGTTTAGACATTTGATGCAACTCAAAAGACTCGAGATTTATCATGGATAAGCAATATTTGTTTTTGAACACGTAACAATCATGAAAAACAGGTGGCACGAATGTCAGAATGTATCCAGAAATACATACCGAGCCTGGTGTGTGAGCGGTAAGCGATATACTGGAGAACCTGGGCTCCATACCCGATACCCAGATTTCGGTTCTCCATGGTTTCCCGAAATCACTCGAGGAGATTGCCAGGATGGCTCTTCAAACAGCCATGGCCGAATTCCTTTCTGTTTCTTGCCTACAATCTTCTCCCGGCTGTAATGAACTCGATGTTGACAAGATATAGTCTTACTAAAAAATAGAGAATAATATATTGCAACAGAAGCCACGAAACCTCCGTTCTTGATATTAGAAATCACAGAAAATATTAAGTGTCAAGCACTGTATGAAATTCGAGGTACCGTCAAAATGCCTGATGCTTACAAATAATTTCATTAATTTTTTTTTACTCATGGCTTTACGCCACGTCGACGTCGAGGTCATTAGAGGCGGGATGGGACTGTGACAAAGAACGGGAAGGAACTCGGCAATGGCCTTTGGAAGGAAGCATCCCGGCATTTGTCTGGAGTGATTTGGGTAAACTATGAAAAACCAAAATCTGGATGCCCGGACGGGGATTCGAACCGTCGGCCTCCCGAATGCGATGCCGGAGCGTTAACCGCTCACCCACCACGCTCGGATTTTAACAGCAGTAACTACAAAAGCAAATCAGAGCTGAAGTTCTGAATAACGAATGTAAAAATTGTTTCCATACTGAATATTTAGTGAATTTGTGGTTCAACACACGGAGTTGAAATGTGTGAAGCCAGAATGACTAAAGAAGGAGTAAACCAAATATTTCAATTGCTGAAATGGGATAAAAACATAGTCTAGAGACTCCAGATAATTTTATTAAAAAATCAGTTTAAGAAATCGCAGTGTTTAGAAAATAGTTTTCAAAAAATTATGTTGACTGAAAACGTATAACCTTCCTTTAATTGGAAAGTAGGGGATATCCGGAGGAGCATAGGATTATCGCGTACCACCTGTTAACAATTCCGTGCTGGAATGCTTGAATACTGTGCCTCGGAAATAATCTGAATCTTTTCACAAAAGTAGCAAGGATTTGAAAAAAATCGCTAATGCAAAATCAAACCAGACCTTTTACTGACGATCATTTGATACATGTCAATTAACGTTATTTATTTATTTTAATTACACCTTTATTTATCTGACGTTAAGAGTATATGTTATGTTGGATAGACTGTGTTACTGAATACAATATTTCTTCTCAGGCTAGGCTTCAACTGGATTGTCACAGTAAAGAGTTTCAAAACGATACTCTTTCTAATATTTACTAAACTCTTAAACCACAATGAATTAACCAGTATTAACATTGTTGTCGATGATGGGAGAAATGTAGTTAGTGAATGACTTTTAAAAATTCAAATGGATCCAAATTCTGTTGAGGACTGGTGTCACGGCCGGCAACTAGATTTAAATAGCAAAACTGACAGTTTTTAGAAAATACAAACACGTAGCTGACCAATACCCTGATTGTTAAGATTTACCTCAATGCCTTAAAATTGGCTAATTATCTTGACTTATCGTTCAACAATAATCTGAATAAGAACTGAACATATGATTGTTTTTGTGGGATAAACAAAAGTCAGACTCCATTTCCGGGTGTTTTCTAAAGACATGCAACGAAAGCATTAAAAAAGCAGCTTTAGCAACTGTAGAGCGGCCATTGTCTGAATACTGTGCTGCTTGGGGATCCGCTTGAAGTGTTCAACATGATCAGAGACGGTTTACAAGGTCTCCGACGAACAGCTACAGCTTTTATAACATTGTTTACAATTTGAGTCACAGAATGTACTGTGGTAGTCTAAAGACAGAGAGGAAATTCCCACTAGAAATCCAGATTTGATTTTCCATGATTTTCTTAAATCACTCCAGGCAGATGCCGGGATGGTTTCATAAGAAAGATATGACAAAATTTTCTTTCGTATCTTGCTTCAATTTTGTTCTGGCTCTAAATACCTCGACATCTACAAGCTACAAGACCCCAGAAAAAAGCTAATTCATTGTTTCAGCCTGCATTCATCTGTCTGAATGACAGGATAAACAAAATTACAAATATCACATATGGAACAGATGAATACAGGTTATGATTTTTTCCAGTGGCGATTAAGGAATCGGATGGATGGAGCGAAACGTGGCTTCAATATATTAACATATTTCCCTTATACGCTTTGTTGACGTCGAGTTCATTAGAAGTGTGAAACGACTGGGGGCTAGGAATGGAAAGGAATTTGGTGATTACCTTTTGAAGGAACCATACCGGCATTAGCCTGGAGTGAATTCGGAAAACTGAAATCTGGATGGCTGGACGGGGACTCCGGAATGCCAGGCCAGAACGTTACCACTCACTCACTGGGTTTGGTGATGTGGTTAGATATATCTCTAAATCAATTCACTTCCAGAAATTTGAGGATGTTTTGCAATCCGTTGACACCAACGTGAGAAATGGATGACTGTTTGATGGAGCTTTATTATTATTATTATTATTATTTCAGCTATATCGATCCTTTTTTCAGGATGTAGCCTCTTTAAGCTTAATGAGCTATATATTAGAATTTAACTCTACATAGTTTTGCTGTAGTTTTTTCCAGGCCGATCGATCCTGAGCCACCCTCTTCCAGTTCATGCCTGTAACTCGACGTATAACCTTATCCCAACGATCCGGGGGTCTTCCTCTTGCTCTTTTCAGGTTTCTCGGTATCCAATCCAGCACTACCGTAGTCCATCTTTCATCTCTTTTGTGAGCAACATGACCGGCCCATTGCCATTTTTGGGTCATGACTCTTTTTAAGATGTCTGTTACTTTAATTATTGAATGAATATGCACGGCCCTGTTCCTGTCTCTTCTTGTAAACCCTAGCATTGCTCTTTCCATACTTCGCTGGGCAGTTCTCAGTTTTTGCTTCGTGTGACTATTTAGGGTCCAAGTCTGGCAGGCATATGTGAGGACTGGTAATACACATTGTTCAAATACCTGTTTTTTTTTTAAGATATACTGGTATGTTCGATTTAAAAACTATGGAATTTCTTCCGTATGCTCTCCAGCCCAGCTTTATCCGTCAGTAGATCTCAGGCTTTGAGTCACCATTCATATTGATCAGTTGGCCAAGATAGATGTACTGATCTACGGACTCAATACCAGAATCTTTCATGTCCGCCTTGTCTTTATCTTTTTCTGCCCATTTGTGGAGCATAACTAACAAAAATATTTTTAAGTGCAACCCCTAATTTTAATCGTTTACTTTTACGGCCATTTCTATTTATTTCCAATATTTACATTCAATTTCTTATCGCTGTAGTTGTTCCCAGGTGAAAAATGCTTGTATACTGATGGATAATTGTATATGTGACTGAAGAGTTACCAAATTTGATGCCAGTTTTCGTGATTAACACATTCTACCACAGCTGCAGTAAAATTGTAAAGGAAGCAACTATGGTTCACTCCTGTGATAAAAAAAAAAATAGATCATGCTTCCAATGAATCTACAACCAATCTATTTATTACTTGTAGTCAATTCATATTGAGTCCAGCAAAAATTCAACCCCTCTAAAACTCTTCTTGATTTACCACACAAGTAAGGAAAAGCTGTGGTTCTAGAAGCAACAAAACATAAAACATAAAACATGAGCAAAGTTTATTGTTTTATTGTGCTTGGAAGAAAACGAAGAAAAACAGTGTATCAAGAATTACTTCAGAACTGCTTGGAGCATAACGAGAACTTAAGATGGTGACCATTGAAAGAAATATTTAGACAATGGAAAAATTAAATACTTAAAAACTTGTGAAGTTTTCACAAATACTAGAATTGTGTTACAATCAACAGTTAGCATCAGAAAGTATAAGAAGTCTACAGGTAAGATGGAACATTTTATCGTTGGATAGCACCGCGCTACTTCCGTGCCTCCGGTGGTGAATCGCTTGCAGCCAAAGGAATAAATCCAAAAAGACCCAAACAACGGGAGCGAGCCCAGGCTTTCTTTTGTGTTCCGGAGTCACGAACGCTGCCCCCTCCAGGAGCAAAACTAGTCACTACCATCAGCCCAGCATGCGTTCCCAGAAACTACTGAAATCTGCACAATCACCACTCAGCCCGTCATATGCCATACCAACAAATTTCTCTCGGGTTTGGTAAATAGGGACATTCTATCAGTAATTTTTCTTTTCGCCTTAATTTGCTGAAAAATAGTCCCAGCTTCGATTTTCAACAGAGACTGAATTCGAATATTCTCATCCAGTTAGCCCGAGTTAAAGCGTTTATTCTCACTTTATTTTATTTTGTTCTGTCACAAACATAGCTTTAAGCATTCTTCAATACATATAGAGTGGTGAAAATGTAGCAGAAATGATCCCAATACCAGTAGATTATATATAAAAATAGGATCGGATGCAATAGGAGAAGTAAGTGAGTTCTGTTACTTGGGAAGCAAAATTAAAACCGATGGCCGAAGCAGGAATGATGTTAAAAGCAGAATAGCACTAGCAAAAAGAGCCTTCATGATCAAATATTGATCTAGGAATTAGCACAGCTCATTATGGTAGCTAAACATGGACTTAAGAATACCGAAAATAAAGAAAATTGAAGCATTTGAAATGTGGTGCTACAGAAGAATGCTGAAAATTAAGTGGACTGACAAAGTAAGAAATGAACGAGTTTTGGAAATGATGGATGAGAAAAGAATTTTGTGGAAGAATCTTACAGCAAGAAGAGAGAGGCTGGTAGGTCATATTCTGAGACATGCTGAATTGGTTAATTTGTTAGTGGAGGGAACAGTCGAAGGTAAGAACTGTAGAGGAAGACAGAGATTAGAATATATGAAGCAGATAATTGAGGACGTGGGCTGTAAGGGGTATGTAAAAATGAAGAGGTTAGCACAGGATAGGACTATTAAAAATAATACTAATAAAAAAATACTAATAAAAATAATGTTAAATTTCAGAAAGAACAAAAGTTTTGGTAACTACAACAATCAGAATCTGAAATACTTACGTTTTAGTTATAAAAGTATTTAAGTTGTTAAAAAAACTTATAGGATAAAGTTTAACTACAATTTTTTGTTTTTACTCTGACTATCAAGCATTCATTTACTAAAATAACTAAACTAGCGAAAAAAATGTGGATTAATCAACAATAGAAAGTGAAAATATTAATATTTTGTGACACTAACAATATTCCTAGCTATTTACTTGATAAGTCAAAGTTTTAAACTAATTTAGTCAGTAAAGCTTAGATATAATGAAATAATTCCCAGTTTAGTGCACAGCAATTCACACACGCAACTAGAGAACAATTCACCAAAAAAGAAGAAGTATTTTTTTCGGAAATGAGCTGATGGAAACTAAATAATTTTAAATTTAATCATTTTACAAATATATAATGCAGGATATCCTTCTGACAATCACTTCTGATTTCTAATATTAAAAGAAAATCATTAATCGGTTGCAGTTTTACACCGAAATTTTCCACCCAATAATTTGTTGTGTTTTACCCTAAGCAGCCTCGAGGTGAAATGAAAAAAGTACTATTTACTCTCTATTTCGTTTTACTTTGAAAGAACGAAGTCACTCACAAGAATTCTGAAGAAAAATTATCTCTTTTATCACAACTATTTAAGACAAACAATGAGCAAGTTTAAAATAGAAGAATATAAGTATAATGCTCTTTCTTTCAAGGGTTTTAACCTTGAAAATTTTGTAACTATTGAGTAGAACCACTTCTCAGATGTAGAAAAGTCTGAACTAACAACTCAAAAATGCTTGTGTGACTTATTACGTACCATAATTATCTGAACAACCGCCTGAATATTGTAGCCTTGTTAACACTGGTTCCACTCACATTTTTGTATGAATTATCTTCTTCGGCACTACTGTGCGATTATTTACGTCTTATTTCTTAGGACTAATATTATAGATGCTTGTACCCGAAGGACTTTTAAATATCTCTTAACCTTAAAGTGTTTATTGTAGTGCTGGAACAGAAATATTAGTTATGCATAAGAAAACTTGCTGAAGATCCATGGGTGTATTCCTTCCATAATTGTCATCCCAAAAATATGTATAATTTTTCCCACTCGTTACAAGATACATCCACAGGTAATTCATGCACTTGCATTGTGGTAAAAAAGAAGTGCTTTAATATTTATATTTTTATTGTTTGAAACAGTTACTTGCAACAGAGATAACATTACAGAATTTCTGCTGGAATGGATCAGCCGACTCAGTACCAGAACGGCAAACGGAGATTTGGGCTCCAGTGTGCTCAAATCATAAAATATTACAACAAATGGATAAAATTGACGTATTTTACATTAACTGGTGGGACTGCGTGATACAAAAAGCTCTCAGCCTTCGCGCACCACTTTGTCAATGAAATCGAATTCACTATAACTAATTACATACAGAAATGTTCCTGTCCATCTGGCACTCATAAATTAAGATAAATAGAGAAATAAATTATGCTAACGGGCGATGAATGCCTGGAAAGACTTAAAGCATATTTCATTTCTTTTTAAATGGATGATAGAGGTGGTTTTAAATCCCTGTGTTTCCATTACTTGACACCACCCGCAAAACATAAAGCATTTGAATGTGTAAAATCTTTCACGTTTAGTTTCCTTTCATTAATTGTAATCAGTATTATTTTCTATTAAAATCACGTGTGTATCACTCTTTTAGAAGTTAATTTCAAGGAACGATGCACGGTGACAGCTGCATTAGTGCATTACAAATCTGGTTCAGTATTGGAACGTATCCAATCTCCATAGTTACTCAAAACATCTACAGTCTGAAACCGAGCGTGGTGGTGTAACGGATAGCGTTCTGGCCTCGCATTCGGGAGGACGGCGGTTCGAATCCCCGTCCGGGCATCCAGATTTGGGTTTTCCATGGTTTCCCCAAATCACTCCAGGTGAATGCCGGGATGCTTCCTTCAAAAGGCCATGGCCGAATTCCTTCCCATTCCTTGCCCCCATCCTTTCCCGTCTCTAAAGACCACGTTGTTAAAAAGGGACGTTAAACGGTTACAAAAAAAAAAAAAAAAAAAAAAAATACAGTCTGAAATACAATGTGCGATTTGATCTTTTGTTGCACTCTGCCCAATCACTATATCAGTATTTAACTGATCCGTTATGAAATGTCAAAACACGCGTAGTATCTATTACTATCGTCTATTGTAAAAAAAAAAAAAATCTGACGTTTATCACACCTTTGAAAGTTAATTGAATTGTGATTATATATATATCGATTTGCATATTTCCAACAAAAATTAATTTAAGACTCAAAAATAATTATCTAAAGCCTTATGTGTAACATTAGAGAAATTAAGTAAGGTATGCGGCTGAAAATGTGGAATGTGTCGCTATAGAAGTGTATTGAAGATGGAGTGGATCAGTAAAGAACGAGAAGAACACCTTCTTGAAATGATAGGTTAAGAAAAGATCTTACAAAAATAAGTTGTTATAGGAAAATTGGTAATAGAAGCAACACTGGACGCGAAATGTTTGGAGAAAAATAAACAGAAGAGTATTAGAAGCAGATAATTGACTACTTAAACCATTGTAGACATTTGAAGAAGAAGGGTTTGTTGCGATATTGGTAGAAGTAGAGTAATATGTGTGGACGACAAGGTCGTTAGAGCAAGAATACGATTGTTGACATGGAACGGGTAGGAAATCGGCAAAGGAAACATCCAAGTATTCGCCTTAAGCAATTTCGGAAAACCAGTAATCGAAATCTGGTTGGTAGTACTGGAGACCGAATCAGTTTCCTCCAGAACAGCAGGCTCCAATGATTTCCTATTATGCCAGAAACCGTAAATCGGCAGATAGGACAAAATATTGGAAAACATACGGACAACACATCCCAAATACAGTATGTAATTAAAACCACTCATTCCCGAAGGCGAACCTTTGGATATGAAGAGGCTAACGACTCACATCCTCATATCCGTTTTTTCTGTTCAAAACAATTTGTATACTCGTAAATATTGCTATGAAATTACCTACCGAGAGTTCACATCATTAAGCAAGCCGATCTTCTTGAGACATTCTTTGCCTTCTTTCTATCTCTTCCCATCTCTCATTTCTATTAAGTTCATGTGCTTTTTCAGCAATAATAATAATAATGGTTCTGCTGGCTCACTGGATAAGGCATGACTGGAGATCGAAAGGTCCCTGCTTCGAATCCCTGCCTCGACGGGGATTTTCATAGGCCCTCAACCCAGCCTTCGCCTCTGGAACAGATTGTTGTGTAATGTAAAGTATGACAGAATGCTTCATGGTTCCGATTCCACTTTAAACTGTAGGTCCTCTACACCAGTGTTAGGCTGGATGCTATGTTTTACGAGTGATAGTCGCTAGTTTTAAAGTATTTCTCTTCCGTTTGCTTTCTCTCGTCTGTTAATTTTGCGTTAGGATACACCAATTATTCCATTCCAGGATGCAGTAAGTACCTATATTGTGTGAAGGTAATTTGTTAAGGCAGTTTTAGGTGCTGTTAATTAGCTGAAGTATAGGGAGTATATTTTGCTGTTTTATAAGTACTTTAGACAGTTTGGAGACGAGTCCAGACAGGAAATTTACGTTGGCAGTTCTCAGCGGATTAAGAATTTAACACCTGTTAGCCGGTCACAGAACTCCATGGAATCCAGTCGACAGAAGAAGTGGGTCAGGCTGCATCGTAGGAATTCCTGCTCGCTTATTCAGCTCTGTTTCGTTACCTGATTCTTGCGATTATGTAGCTACTTCCACTAATCTTTTGTGGTAACGTTATAATTTCGAATACAATGCAAGTAATCGAACGTACTAATATTTTCCCGTCCGAGTTGGATCGTAAAATATCCCTTAGTGAGATTGGCGCCACCTTCCCTTACTTCTACAACGTTAAAAAATGTTGACGAATTTCAACGTTTTACCTTCTGGCATTTTTTCAGTTTAAGACTGCTTCGGTGAAATTTTTTAGTGACTCACGTAAATGACGTAAGATTGCTAACACCCATATACCACCTGAAACCTTGTTCCTTATTGAATGCGTGTTCTGGCTTGTTTATTTCAAGCTATTTATCTAGTCATCTACATGCAGTAAGCTTACGAATTTATAAACTTAATTCCTTCAGTTCACTTAGAAGAAATAAAAAAAATTTATCAGAGAATATAGTGAGTTTAAAGCCAATAACGACAGATGATTCTGGTTGTCCACTTAAAACACACCTCTACTTGTAGCAATACCATTATCAACCGTTTTAATCATTAAATGATGTGGCTACGTAAGGGAGTACAAAAAAACAGCCTAGAACAGTATTCAGCACCCGATATTGGAACCTTTATAATAAATATATTCTAAAGATTTAGGTAATGTGTTTTTATGTTACATTTCATGGAATAAAGAATCACAGTTTTATACCTACATGTATTTAAATATTATTTTTATGTTAACAGGATCTGTACAGATAAATAACATCATCACAGTGCCACTGTCTCTTTTTACACTGAATCAGAACAAAATGTCCTATTTCTGACCTTTTACAAATTCGAAATAATAGTGAAGAAGATGTTCTTTTGGAGCAATAAGTCGCTTCTATATGATCCAGTTCTTCAGAGAAATAGATTCCCAAAACCCTTATCTGTGATCGACAATTCACCACTAGCAGATATATGATTATGGTGTTACATTATCCCAATTTCCTTTTTTCACAATAAACTGATTTCAGAATGACGTCATCTGACCTTATGTTGTCGTGGCATGACGTGCGACTATTATGATATACAATTAGTTAATTCTACAAACTTTGTCCCAGCGTTTGCGGAATATCTTAACTTGCTGGGTTGTTCCACTCAGGCTTTGAAGGCACGTTTCCACTGGGGCATCTTCTGGGCAACATGTTGCATGCGGCACTGACGCATGCGGCAAGGAGTATTTCAAGCGTAGCAACACGCTGCGACATATAGCAAGCAACAATACGCACATGTTGGGCCGTGTCGTCAGTCGAAAGCGCCACTATGCGTCAAAAATATAGCGTGTCGCACGATGTTGCCTGTATCCAACTGGTAATGGGTAAGTGTGACGGAAAACGAGCAACATGGCGTGGAATATACAGAAAAAAACCTTATTATTGAAGACTACCATACTCCACGGGAGATGTGGAACAACAGAAGTGTTTAATATAAAATCAAGAATGTGAAAAGCAACAAATTACTTGCTAACAAGTAAGAAATAAAAAAATAATAAAATCAAGAATTTGAGGTCTGATTTTGAACGGGAACATAAAAGGACTACTACACCGATGAGCAGCTAATCTCCTAAAGAGAAGTGATTTGCTTATAATCACCTGACACATATAATAAAAACTTTACAAAAGGATTTACATATTATTAATATAGGCTATATTTATAGCTTGTATACAAAAATGTTTCCCAATTTAGACTCTAGAAAGTAAAAATTAATTTTTCTTGAGTTGACCACTCACTTTTGATAGTTGTGTGTGATAGGGAGAAATTAAGTAATACGTGAATGTAGAGTTTGTGTTTTGTTTCTTTGTACTTCTTGCCAAGATGCTTTTAATTCTTTTGTCACAAAATACCTAAAGAATTTATCCCAGAGGCCTTTGGCATTTTCATCTGATTTTAACTATACCTGAGTCATATTATATTACCGTCCTACATGAGCCAGGAATGACAATTCCATCTTGTGTATCAATATCTGTGGTTCCATAACGTGCATGAAGAATTCTGGAGTTATTGCTTTTCTTAAAAAAAAAAATTAAATTTAAAAAATGTTGATATACATACGCAGATGTGATAGTTTCTGCGTTTTCAACACTTATCATTGAAGATTTTCGAAACACACGAAAAACTGATGCCAATAATCCAAAAGTATTTCCCACTACTCTTAGTGCGCGTACTTGTTTGTAATTGTATGTTCTGTTCTTACAACCTTTTTCTTGACGCCTGGATAATGTGTACCAGTAGGGGAAATGCGTCATCTAAATGTAAGGAGATAACAATTTACTTCCACGGAGAAGTTATAGAGTCGACAACACGAGTTCATTATTCACTAAAAAAAATGGTGAAATAAAGTTTTGCGAAACACTCCTCCGTGTGAAATTATCATTTGATAACCAATATTGGCATACAAGAAACAATAGTTCGCGTCCCCATGAAAACACCACCAAGGCGTATTTAGTTTTGTTTCCTCTATTGCTATTTTTGAGGATCGAATAAGCAACAGCTGCCACTGCTTCAGATGACATGACGCAAGCTGCTGACAAACAGCTGCCGAATAGCTTGAAATGCTTTTGCCGCATGCTACAAGCAACGGCGACAAGTAACAAGTGACAACTGGCAACAAATTCTTGGGCGACATTCGACTCGCGACAAAGTATGAAGACGCACGGCAACATGTAGCAACAAAATAACGCGTGCAGCATGCTACATGTTGCTCGTTGTTGCCTCAGTGGAAACGCGCCTTGAGAACGCCGTGCTGATTATACATGACAGACAGCAGTCCCCCTACGGTTAGGCAACCAGCAGCTCAAGTACCTGGGCGTTATCACATTAGCGCTCCGATGAATCCAACGCCAGTACAATAAATGACGAAATTGCATTTCAAGGTACGCCCGGTTTTGAGAAATAGGAGGCATTAATTTTGTTTCGTTAATGAACTGAATAAAAGTAGCACTATTACCCTTTAAGATCGCTGCCGCGTAGGAATTTTATCCTCCGTGTCGAATCCTCGGCAAATTTAATTTTGGTGGTTCCTGCTGTCGTCCACAGTACGGTTGTTCTTACTGCTTGTTTGAGAGAGAGAAATGAAAGAAGGGAAACAGTGAAAGCCAGTGCAAGCCTGTTCGGGACTGGTCCTCCTCCGTTTTATCGTTTATCCATCGGACGAATCACAATCAACAATGTAGTATGACCACGCCCTATACACACTGCGGAGACGTTTGTCATTTAATCCAGACCCTTGTTTCACAACCTGGTGACTAGCAACTGTGCATCGCCGTCTATCCTATCCTGCTCATCAAGTCCTGAACGATGAAAATATATTCTTGACTGGTACTCGAGCCATCTAACCCGGTGCCAAGCGCCTTAACGAGCTTGATTACGGGGCGGGTATCGACAGCTTCAACCGCGCGAACCTTGGTGTACGGTAGTGCTGTGGATATGATGAAACGGAGCCTGGACCAAAACTTTTTGCTGTATAACCGATTGCGTTACATTTCGCAAATCTACAGAAAAATATCACATTTGCGTGAAGTGGTGCCAGCCATTAGTCCGCGAACCGAGTACATTTTTTGGTAACGAATTGTGTATTCGTCATATGTATTACTTTGAGGCAAATATTGTCGACCATCATAACGGACTTAAATGTTTTGCCTGTAAACTGCTGTCAGAATATTAAACTGTAACAATCTTCGTATACACAATACAAAGAGAAAAAAAAACAACAACAATATTTACAGAATGTTAAGATCATAATCGAAAGTCTGTTGTCAGGAAAAACCAAAGTTTAATCTGCGGAATTTTTTATAAACCTATTTTTCTTATTTCACAAACTACATATAGAAAAGTAAACAAAATTGCATTTTTTTACGAATGTTTAGGCGGTGCATATCTTCTGAGGTTGAGAACATGTTATTTCTTTCTCTGTTGCCCGGTGACGTAGAGTCTTATGTCATATTTCAGAGTTTAAGTTAGTTTCTAAGCTTGCAAGCTGTGAAAACACTATCAAGATCCGTTGTGACCATAACACAGCTATCCACAGAGACAGACCACTGGCGATTTATGTAGAGATATTATCTGCTGAAAACAAGTAATTAAACCTTTCGGCACTATAGCCTATTCACTCCGAACGGCAGGCTCAAGGTCATGTTCCCCCGGCCGCGCTACTCACCTCACCACTCCCTCTCTTTCCAAGCTGAACACTGCGTCCAAGTAGGCGATTGGCAAATTTCTCCCCACCACATGTAGGGGTAAGGGCAGTGGAGTGGGGATACAGCAGACTGACCTTGAACCGCCTCTGTTAACTGAACGGGCTTTAATCGCGATGAATTCGTTAAGACATGATGATGCAGAACTGACTCCTTTCTGAATATTAAATTAAACAGAGAATTATCAACCATTCGATTTATAATGTTAAGGTAGTGACAGTAACAAAAAAAAACACGGCGGCGACATTGTTAAAAAACTTAAGAACGTTCAGATGTTAATTTTAGCAAAACGAATGTAGCACGGGAGGGATTCTTCGGTGAACTGTAGGGGATCCTTGTGGGAATAGGTGCATTTGTTTCTAACATCTACAAGCAGCCTATGGATCAAACAAATCGCGGATCGTCATTTTCTGCAAAATAACGTAACAGCCGCTTCCTTCATCCACAATCTTTTATGCACGATTAAAACTTTCTTGGCGTACACTATGGTTTAACTTCTTCATGCGTTTTACATTCTTAAAATGATTCAGCGATGTGTCTATTCAAGTCTATACTGTATTGCTATACCGTTATGTTTTTTGCAGTATATAAAGAAAATTATCCTGTTCCGCTCAGAAGAATTGGTGGCCACAAATAAGTTTTAAATAAATCAAGTCACTTTGATCACACAACATAATGCTACCAATTTTCATGCCATCCGAATAATCATGCTAATTTACTCAAAAGTAATACCAGTGCGGCAAGAAAACTAATGCCAGCGCTTTTCGCAATAAGCCTGGAACGGTCCATGGAACTCATGATGACAAGCACGAGCTTCAATTCGCCCTGGCTATGAACCATTCAACAGGCTCTTTCATTTTATGTTAAGAATCACTGGGATCAAAATAACGAGAACGTTCGTCTTCACAAAAGAGTTGAGAAGACTTTTTATCATGTTTTAATACACAGTTCGTTTCGCCTCGAAACTTCATAGCAGAACTTGGATATTTACCACCAAGACGACGTAAATGAACTTGACCTTGGAAACACCTCATTCGTTCACTGGTGCGGAATCTTATGCATATTAGTCGCTGATTTCTCGAGTTCTGCACAGAATTCAAAGTTGTCTCCATGCCCATCGTACGGTCCCTCACGCACTTGTAACTGTAGACAATGGTGCGTCCGCATAATTCCATCACGCCTCTTTCGGCCTCAACTGGTGCACACTCTAAAGAATAATCTATCGCATCCATAAGAAAATATCAATAAGACAGACTCGTAAATCTCTAAATTATTCTAGCCTGTCACAAAAGACAGGAATGTCACAGGAAACATGTTTTTATACAGTGACCATCTCCAGACTTTCATAAAAATAATGTTTCGTAGTTTGACGGTAGTATCGCTATCTATCGTCTAGGATGAAAGTAATCACAGAATCACCACATGCATTGTCTCGGGAGAAAAAAATGTCGATATTCCTGGAAGTGTGAGAATAGGCCTCTGTGACCAAAAAATTTAGATAAACATATATCTTAATTTACACGGTATCCGTTTGCAATGAAAGGAATGTCAAATGTTTCACCTTAAAATTTAATGCCTTTGTCTGCTCGTGTAACAACGTGGTATGTTGCATGCCTGAGTATGCCTTCAGGATTACTGATTTGGCCAACAAAGTCAGTATTCATTCTCCATCACTACATACCAGTGTTAACAAGGATGATGGAGAATTAATGTCCTGACTGATTCTTATACGGTTAGATTCTATTACATTATTTCTGTATATATACCTACAATGCTGTTTCAAAACTACGCATATTACATTATTATTTCACCTGTTATGATGCGCTACTGGAAAGTATGAACAAGTCACCATAAGATAGTGAGATAATATTATACAGTATAAGTGACACATGTCTTAATTTATAAATTCGATCCCCAAATCACTCCAGGCGAATGCTTCCTTCATAAGGTCATGACTGAATTCCTTCCCGTTCCTTGTCCTCAGTTCCATCCCGACTCTAATGATATCCACGTCGACGATGCGTAAAGCCATAAGAAAAAGTATATAAATTCGATATCAATAAAATTAAAAAAGACTTTTAAATTGGAAACAAACAGATAAATTCAGTTGGTAAGAACATATAATAATGCTACTGAAGAAGTTAAGAGGTGCTAACTTTGCAATAAGTACACTTTCTGTAACAGCAGATCTAGAATTAACAAAAGAGGTGCACTCCTCTTATTTTTATTCACATCACATGAAACTTCCTAAAAGTATAAAACAGTTTTTTAAAAAAACTGAGAGATTATCTTACTGGCAATTCCTTCTACTTCATTCAAGAATTCGTACAAAAGAATAAGACTTCTGCAAAATTCATTTGTAAAAAAATTATTTATTATTCATTTTATTTTTTGTCTTTTTAACATATAATTTTTCACTATGATTATTATTCATATTGTATGTATGTATAGTAATCATGACATGTTTCACATTCCCGTTGTCTTTCCTCAGCAGGGAACTCTAAAACAAGAGTACTAAACAAAATTAAAACTATGCAAATAAAAGACCTTTCTTTGGTGATCCACAAATATAAAATTTCTTACAAATTACAGCCCTATATTACAAAGTCAATTTTTTAATGTATAATTATAAAAATTAATTTAAACTTAAACCATATTTTTCTGAACAGGCAATTTATTTCATCATTACTAAACAACGTAGATGTCATCACATACGAATATTAAATACTCACACCTACCAGGTGAGCACAATCACATGACAACAGGCTACCAGGCACAAACTAACAGAATTCACATCGAAAGCAAAGTGACATCAATGCCGGATGCTTTTAACATTTTTCTGTTTTCCAATCATTCAGGCTAAATACATTTCATCCGATACCTTCGATGATACTAAATCAAATATTTCAATTATTTACTGCCTTTGGAAGCATCTTGTTGCTGCGTAACATTGGCTTCTGATGTTGGATTTTCTTCTCCGTCTAGTGCAGCTAAAAAATGAAAAAAAAACTTTGTTATGGCATATGCATTTCGGTTTATTAGACCATCATCAGTGCCCTAGAACAAGTTATGTACATGTTTTGATGTGTAGCATAATGTTTATCTAAATGAAGGTATAAATTTGTTATTAACTATTATTTTTAGCTTATTTTACTTACAGTTTTTTTATATTACATTAGTGTATGGAATTGTTCCATATCAGTTTCTCCCCTTGAGGTTTCTCACTCACTGAAAAATTTGAATAAGAAACATATTTACACACGTTTGATTTTTGAAGGTAACTTCTGGAACAAGCTTAGTTATTGTTCTTCTTCTTGGGGTTATTCACCAACTGACCAGTTTTTATGAAAAGCATATTTGTACACGTATTTACACACAATGTAGCTTTTTAAACCACTTTAGTTATTGTTTATGGTTTCTTCTCAAAGATGCTAACTGTCTATGGCATATGTATTACCAACCTAATTATCTTACTGAAGTTAAGTTTTATCTTTGCTGTAGCGGTGTGTTTGAATGCGAGTTCATTTTTAGTGTCCTAAATAGTGTCTGGTTCGTGAGATGGATGTATTCATTGATCACATTTCCAACTTTATTTATTGCCTTTTGTATATGAAAATTTTCTTTCAACATGTTTTTTTCTGTGGTTATTGATTGCCACTATTTGCATGTCTGTTCCCATTTCTGTGTGTTCGTGCTTGTTTTCAACTAAATGTTCTGCATATGTAGAATGATTGGAGCGTGTTAATGCTCTTATGTGCTTTTTATATCGGATTTCGAATTTTCTGGCTGTTTGTCCAATATAGATAGCCTTACACTGTTGGTAGGTCATCAGTTTGCTTCTGATTTTGAGAATACACATGAGTGGTCTGGTAGCTCAGTGGTTATAACGGTGGTTTTTTTTTTTCCTTAATAAAATTTTTGGCCCGGTTCTGTGTTCAATTCCCATGGAGCCAGGAATTTTTAAGAGTTGTTTTTGATCATATGAGCTGGTCCAGGAGGTTCCGTTGTTCGGATTCCACATTAAACTATAGTTTCTCAGAGGAAAGGAACTGGCCATCCTACCTTTGACACAATGAATTAGTATGCCTCCTTCGGGAGGATCCAACAAAATTTCGGGTTGTGGACTAATTTAGTTTTTTAAATCGAAATAAGTTCAATTTTTCTATCAAACTCATTGAATATTAAATCCACCTTCCTTTAATTGTTTTTTATGGGCTTTGCGGTTCGTCAACGTCAAGGTCAATGGAGAATGGAGAGGATTAGTGACAGGAATTCTGCTATTTCGCTTTGAAGGAACCATCCCGGCTCTCACCAGCAGTGATTTCGGGTAAAGATTGAAAACCTAAACCAGGAGGGCATGGAGGGGTATCACCCCGCGTCGCCAGGACCGAGCATTAACCACTCACCCAACAGGTAATTTTGTAAAAACATCTGACAGTCTTAATCTTAGGCGTGTGTACAGGAAGATTGTCAAGAATGGCGGAAATCGCAGCAACCCAAGTTTTTCGCCCTCCGAAGCACGCGAGATCGACGGCCTGTGAGGGGTCATTGCACCTGCAATCGTAGCTTCGGCCTTGGGCTCAGGAGCGCCCATCCTCTCTGTGGTCTTCAAGCAATCGAACTATAGTCATTTCTTTTTTTGTCCTTTTCAATTTTTTTGACATTCTTGCTTTTGTTTATACGTTGATAAAGATTACTGTTTGCAATATTTTTCTGGAGGCAAAATTTCTTTAGGGGGCCAATGTAATTCAGAGAATTTTTAAGTTAACAGACTGACTGAACTAACAGGCGGGCTCGTTCTCGGTTATCAGTGTGATTCGAACTAAATGTCATTTCAGAATTGGGGTATAAGTTTCTATGACAACTCCCATACTTGTTAGCTTGGTTTTCCGGGTGGAACCGTGTCAATTCATTGAAACCTAACGTTTCACCATCATTCTGCGGCTTTCATCAGAACACTATCACTTAAATTTCCGTTTACAAAGCAGCACGGTGTTATAGACAACAGATCGAGTACTGAACAGATGGCAGAAAAAATACGGATGCTCTGATTTTTGCTTTCTCGATAGGCAACGTATAATTTATTTCTTAATCTTTTCCATTCAGCGTAAACAGTAATATATTAAGTTTGTAATTATTTTTCTTAAGGCTTTATGACTTGAGGTCATTAAAGGCGGTAAAGAATTGGGGGCAAGTAACTGGAAGGAATTCGGCCATGGCCTTTTGAAGCACCCATCGCAACATTAGCCTGGAGTGATTTCGGAAAACCATTGAAAGCTAAAATCTGGATGGCCTAACGGGGATTCGAACTGATGTCCCCCTGAATGCTAGGGCCGAGCTTTACCGCAAGCCCACCAGGCTCCGTATAAATAATCATTATCCGAGGAGATTTTTAATCTTCAGTGTCTTCCATGCGTGTTTTATCTTATCCTTCAAACCGCAAAATATTGTAAAATATTGCAAAATTATTCTAAAATATTGTAGGGTCTTCCAATAAGATCGCGGACTGGCGCTGAAGCAAATGAGCTAAAATTTGGTCTAATTTTCAACATAATCCACTCTGAACGACGTTACAACAATTTAATGCCAACCATATGAAAATACTTCTAAAAGGGGATCAAAAACTGCAACAGAATGCAAGACAGAAAAATTATAAGTAGGGTTCGGATCTTTATGACCAAAAAACGTAAAGAAATATGCACGCAAATATGACCTAAAACTGACAATACATGACTACACATTTAAATTTACAGTTCATCAATACATGCTCAATTATTCATCATTTATTTTATATATTTGTGTCGTTTTCACGTATACAGCATAATTTGCTTCCGTGCACTCGCTGTCCCATTGGGATGTTAAATTTTAAATCGCTCTGTTGAAGTCACTTTAATTTCACATAATTTACATAAAATAACTCTTTCGTCTGTACTAAAATACCCCTAACCTCACAATTTAAAAAAAAAAAAAATCATCATGGCGGTATTCACTAATCAACTGCAGATTTAACACTGGCCGAGGAATTATTATGAAAAGTATTGGCGACAGTGAGACATTGAATGGCGCGGCTCGACACAGGCATGCTGCTGTTGTTAAAAGGCGGAGGGAACATTAGCGTTTAGAGAATGAGAATAATGTGTAACTTTAATTCTTGACTGGTTAACTCTGACCAATTCAGAGGCAATCAGTTTTGTTTCTCCCTCGAATGTATTATAGGAGTACAGTTCTGAGAATAATTATCTTAATTTCTTCTCATCTGTAACTTCCAGTGAATTCCAGGTATTATTAAAAATTACCAGATTTTTCCTCAAAATATTATATTATCGTAATATGAAAAAAAATAGGAAAATGGTCTAAATATGCATTTATATGCTATGTAAAATATATTTACATACAATCAGAAATGTTCAATCAGTGTTTAATTCATCATTACAACTTAAAAAGAAGGAAGGAAAAAAATATGACTTGTCCTAAAGATCCGAACCCCAATTATAAGTTATGGAACTAGGTGGAAGAGATCGGGCGATGCTGAAACTCACACATTTGGATAGCAGCCATGGCAGCCTTGTCCCGATGAAACCGCACCTTCTGTAACAATCTAATTCTTCCCGTTCCCTTGAAACCTGATCGTATTTGCTTCACAATGTTAGGATAGTACCCCCCCCCCCCCCCTCGATGATAGTTTCTCCAATTTTCATTAAACCTAGAACCCAAAAAAAAAAAAGCGGGTTCCTTCACCTTCCCTGCGGAAGAAAGGGTCATCTAATCATTTGTGAGGGATAACTTGCATATTTCCAATGCACTGAATGTTACTTTGAATCTGAGATAATGTGCTCTCATCCATATTCTCATTTCGCTCAACAATTTGTACAGGATTGGATGCAAAAACCTGCCTTCAGAAACTTTTTATTTAATAACTGCTTAACGTCTCTCAACAGCGAGGTCTTTAGAGACGGGAAAGGATGGGGGGCAAGGAATGGGAAGGAATTCGGGCATGACCTTTTTGAAGGAAGCATCCCGGCATTTGACTGGAGTGATTTGGGAAACCATCGAAAACCCAAATCTGGATGCCCGGACGGGGATTCGAACCGGCGTCCCGAATGCGAGGCGAGAACGCTAATCGTTACACCACCACGCTCGGTGCCTGCAGAAACCTGCCTCCTCACCACTTTTGATCTGCAAAGCCTTCCTCATGTCCAAGAGATTTAGTGACGTTCTTGCAATTGCTGATATCTCATCAATCTGCCAAGATGTTAACCTTCCGCCATCATCACCAGCTCATCTACTATGCTGACATTTCTCTGAATGATTGCCACCAATGGCCTTCCTGCTCAGCTGTCTTCCACTGTAGGTTCTTCCCCGTTTAAATCGGGATACCCATTTATAACTGTGCCATTGGCTGGCACATCCTTCCCTAATGTCATCATATCTTCATTAATGGCGCATGGAGATATATTTTTCTTACACAAATATTTAACTGCAATAAGAATTCGTTTTCCCACACCTCACTCTTCTTTCAGTACCTATAAAAAAATTAGTGTTCACTTCAGCGCGTTGTAATCTATACTATCACAAATCTGTAGATGCTATACTAGAGGAGAAGGTCCAAAGACGGGCTAGGGTCTAAATACGTGCTACTTGCTGGAAGTGGGAGAAGGGGGTTGTGCTCAGGCACGAGAATGGCACTAAAAGGAATGTCAAGTGGTGGGGGAAGAGTAGTGAGCAAATGACAAGTAAACACCAAGATTTCAGCACCCGGTATCAACGACCAACTGCTCAAACTTCAACGTCCAAAGGGCTAGTCAATTTAATGTACCTTCGAGCCCTAACATTGCAAATAAAAAGCAATTGTAGACGCAAGTGCGCCCAGACTTGCATCATAACTGGATCTCCATACAGCGAATGATTGAAGAAAATTGTGAAGCGTACAGCCTTGAAAAATTGTCAGACAATTGTGAAAGCGTAATCAGTTGCCTCAGCAAACAAAAATAATTAAAAATAGCCAAGCCAAACCAGAAAGCCCATTAGGTAAGCTTAGCGAAGAGTTGGACTCGGAAGAAGACCATAGGGTCCCTCCTACTGATGGCGACATTGACGATGACGACAATGACGATTTCTGGGGGATAAACGTGGTGACGACAATGCAGCACGCAATTTCAGTAACTTTTCCGATGATGTCAGATTCGAAGTGTGGATTCAGTTCTACAAGTGTGAAGTTTGCGCAAAGACTGAATGTGCTGGTAGGGAAAATGAAATATAGCTGGAAAAAAAAATGGAGTGAGGAGACTGTAAAATGTCAAGTTAATAAAGTTTTTGAACAAAATTTGTTGTTCTTTAATTTATTAGGAGATAAATTTCCCTTTTTATACAAGTAGCCCGTATTTGGACCACATCTTGAAAATCAACCATTTTACATTTTTTTTAATCCTTTGATTTTGGAATATTGAAACTGGTTATTAACGTTTTTAACCCCCATATCACCTTCATGATTGTTTATAGAAGCACGTTACATCAAAATTATCCATATTAAGTGACCAGGATAATCATAAGGACAACAATAAAAGTGGTAGCCTGTCTTTGGACCTTTTCCTCTATCACAAGTCTGTAGACGGGCTGCGTTTGTCTGTCCCTTTTCTAGGCTCCTCGCAAAAATTACCGAACCAATTTGGATAGTGTTTTCACAGCTTGAAAGCTAATGGTCTAGACTAAATCTGCGGCACATCTACTGGCTCTACGTGACGAGAACAGACAGGCGCCACAAATCACAGCTCACAGATGAACAGTCGCCAAAGATCATGCTACTAAGCAGATACACACTACACCCTCTGCATTCTGCTAGTATAGTTTTTTGACTAAGAAACCTTGTTTAATTACTTCTTCATTTTTCTGAAATATAATACTTTAGAATATACGTAAAACGTTGATCAAACCACTACATCAAAGATTAACATTCTAATAATCGTAATGAAATGGTGGAATTTAATTTTCAACAAAGTTTTCAAAATACTACATTACAAACGCTTATGTCTTGCTAATTGAAGAAAAACAAGAGGCAAACGCATATCTACGCACATTAAAGTCCAGTCTAAACAGCAGGAAAATCCTGGTTTTTGATAATATTATACAAAGGACTGAAGAATTATTTACAGTTTTCGCAAGACCTTACGTTTTCATTTTCTTGGTCAGGCCACGATTTTCTAGGGTGACCCTCGTGTGTCACAGTTCTTTATAACTCGAGTACCAGGACGGCACAACGAATCCACATTAGTAATGTAAAAACGTTCACGAGTCGATGTCACGATCTCCAATGCACGCCGTCGGCATACCGACACGTTAATGGTCAACGTGTATCAAAATAGACTGGATCGTCTTTAATCGCGTTTTACCGCATATTGTACTCATTGGAACATGTGGTTGTTACTGCAAATTTTACTAATTCGTAAGATTCTTTTAATTTTTTCTCATAAGATTGTCATATATCTTTGCGACAACACGATCATTGCATATTTTCTCTTGTTTTTAACCGTTAACTTTTTGCTTTTTTAATACTTTTCAAATGGGCTTACGTCGAATGAATTGTGTAACTTATTTGTTTTGTTATTTTGCTATTTACTCACCACCTCACCAATTTATGGAATTACTATACCGGAAAAATTAAGCTGAATGAGTCTCACTAATCTTCTTAAAAATCAAACTTAAACACTGCTAATAGGGGTACTCTGATCACGTCGAGATGCAGTTCTTACTATTACTACTATTACAATTACTCCGCGATTCACTAAAAGTGTTTGGCGGAGGGTGCATTGCACCTGTCAGGAAAGGTAATGGGTTGGAAGGGATATACGGGATATGGCAGGAGGCGCCCATGGGCTATTGTAAGGAACCATCCCAGCATTCGCCTGGAGCGATCTAGGGAAACCATGGAAAACCCAGATCAGGATGGCCGGAGTGCTTTATCGGAAGCTACTCCTGTCCGATTTTGTGTTTACTCGCCCGGTAAATCTATTCTATTCCATTCCCTAATCGCTCGTGGAAAAAATGAGTAGAGAAATGAATCGGTTCTGGCCCTGATTTCTCTTATCTTATTTTCGCGGTCATTCCGAGATATGAATGTTGCTGGTAGCAATATTTGTTTGCTGTCATTCCGAAATACGTCAGTCGAGAATTTTTCAATTAGCTTCCGTCGAGAGCAACGCCTTCGGTGCTCCAGGTCTTCCCAACCTAACTCCTTCAACATGGCACTTACGCTTTCCCTCCAACTATATATACCTGTCACGAATCGGGCGGCTCTTCTTTGGACCATCTCTAATGCCTCCATTAATCCCTTTTGATGAGGACCCCATACAGAGCAACAATATTCCAGGTGAGGCCTCACTAGTAACTTGTACGCAATCGATTTAACTTCCGGAGTGCATTGTTTTAAATTACGACCTAGAAATCGAAGCATACGATTTGCTTTCCCAATTACATTCTCGATATGCTCATTCCACGACAAATTATTACGAATTGTTAACCCTAGGTATTTAGCGGAATCTACCGTTCTAAGGACAGTGCCATTAATTGTATATTCAAAGCTAAATGGTGTCACCTTTTTACTTACACGCATGACTTGGCACTTTTTAGCGTTTAACTCCAACTGCCAATCTTTACACCACGCAATTATTTTCATAATATCGTCTTGTAACAAAGCGCAGTCGTCCTGGGTTGTGATTTCACGATAAATAATAGCATCATCGGCAAATAATCTTTTCATTCCCCTTATTATGTCGCACAAATCATTAATGTATATGAGAAACAACAGAGGCCCTATCACGCTTCCTTGGGGAACCCCGGACTTCACTTCGGCAAGTGATGAACGCTCACCGTCGAGAACTACACACTGTGTTCTGTCCTTCAAAAAGTCTGCAACCCAATCACATATTTGTCTAGATATACCGTAACCGCGAAGTTTCCTAAGTAACCTAGTGTGAGGCACAGTGTCGAAAGCTTTTTTGAAGTCTAATAAAACTAAATCAACCTGGGATTGCTTATCTATAATACGGCTAAAGTCGTGAATTAAGAGGGCAAGTTGTGTTTCGCAGCATCGGCCTTTTCTGAATCCATGTTGATTTGGGTTTAAAGCTCATCTTCATCCAAAAACCGCATGACATTTGAATAGATGATGTGTTCTAAAATCCTGCAAAATATTGAGGTTAACGAGATTGGCCTATAATTTTGAGGATCATTAACATTCCCACTTTTGAACACTGGACTTACGATGGCGGTCTTCCATTCGGCTGGTATTTTTCCTTGATCCAAGGAGGCGGTATATAATTTCATCAAATACGGCGCAATTTCCTTTGCGTACCTAGAGTAGAATCTTGTAGGAATACCGTCTGGTCCTGGAGCCTTGTTGGGATTTACATTCATAAGCAGTTTAGTTATTCCCTCAACATCGAGAACGAGATCATTCATAATTTTGTTGGTTACGATTGTTAAATATCGGAATCTCCTCCGAGTTTTCTGACGTGAAAGCTTTTTTAAATACATTATTCAAAATTTCTGCTTTCTCGACGCTAGTTTCTGGTAAGTCCCCATTTTCATTAATCAACGACGGCATGACCTTTCGAGAGCCTCTTATTAATTTGACATATGACCAGAACTTTTTTGGATTAGTAATCAGATCTTCGGATAAATTTCTGGCTTGGAATTCTTTAAAACGCATCACGCATTGCCTTACGCACATCCGCTCGCAAGTGGACTAATTTAGCGCGATCAGATGAGTCCCCCGATTTCTTTACCGTCGCATGTAAACGCCTTTGCTTCCTGAGCAAACGTTTCACTTCCCTATTGAACCACGGGAAGTTCTTACTAACCTTAATAAACTTCTTGGGAACAAATTGATTTAAGCCGGTCCATATTATTTCTTTCAAATTAAACCAAAGTTCCTCAACATTTGTATTAAGCGTGTACGTTTCAAAATTTTTCGCCAAATGATCGACCATAAACGCATCATTTGCCTTATCGAAACAATATACGAGTTTGTCTTTATCACGCTTCAAATTCAGCCTAGATTTTAAAGTTACCACAATCGCCTTGTGATCACTTATACCGTCATCTATACAAACTTTATCTACAATATCCGGATTGTTAGTAAGAAAAAGATCCAAAATGGACGAGGAATCTTTGACGCTCCGCGTTGGCTCTTCGACCATCTGTTCAAGAGAATTTTCCGCGAATGATTCCAGGAACGTTTCGGTTATTAACCTATCTCTTCCGCCTGACCTGAACGTAAATGTGTCCCAGTTAACAGAGGGTATATTAAAATCACCTCCAATGATCAATGTATGTCCCTGAAATTTCTGAGAAATACTATTAAGTGACTGTCTAAAATATTCCGCGTTATCTAATCCAGAGTCCGGAGGTCGGTAAAATGATCCTATTATGAACTTTAAGCTTTTGCCAATTTTTACCTTCACCCATATTAACTCGCAACAATTTTCCGTTTCATTTACTACGGAGCAATTGATGGTTTTACTAACGGCCACGAACACACCTCCGCCCATTGAGGTAGTTCTGTCTTTCCGAAAAACATTGAATTGAGGAGCAAATACTTCGCTAGATTCTACCTCTGGCGTCAACCAGCTCTCGGTTCCTAGTATTATATCAACATCGTTAGTCGCAACGGCAGCGTGGAAATCGGCTACTTTCCCTCTAATACTCCGACAATTAAGAACCATTATCCTTAGCGGTTTAATATCTGTATCTGTAGAGTCTAAATTCGCATTTTTACTATTTTCACTCCGAAAGGAAACGGATGAAGTATTTGGAGCTGTAAATTTCGATTTATTCACGCCGTCACTTCCAGAACCAAGATCTAGATTAACGACGCGTCTTCTTCGTTGAACTGAGGGATCTTTGTTTGAAGTCAAGAGCAGTATGAGTATTCATTACTATTACATGACAGGGTTGCAGCGAGCGTTAAGGGGTTATCACAGGGGATCAGGGAAATACAAGTTCTGCACTTTGCGAACCCATACCTCCAGAAACGGATGGCAGGGAGGAAAAAATTGGTTTCTCAGGTAGCGAACAGGGTAGGGTGAAACTGATTTCTTCCATCACCTGGCTGCAGCGCAGACAAAATATATAAGCTTTAGGTGTGGGCAAACCGCGTTAATTTAATTAAGTGAATAAGTAATAGAGTCAATTGAGAATTATGTTTTTGACGTTTAATTAATAACTAAAATATTCTTATCTTCCTTTTACAGCATCGTAAAAGGGATTAGTTACTAGAGCTGAATTAATAATAGAATCAAATGTGATTAATATGTTGTAATAGATATAGTGCTTAATAAATATTTAGAAGAAAATGGATTAATCACCAGAAATAAAACTTCGCATGGAGTAGTTGAGATTAACAAAAGGTGGGTGAAGTATGGGGTATAGAAGCGAGTGTTGCCCACAGCACATACAACCGGATTATGCCCAAGGAGTGGGGGTGGTAGGCCTGGTATATCCTGCCTGGGTATCAATTTCAATGTTCATTTGAGCGTGAATCTGGCTCATATTATATGGGATATCGATTACAACGGGACACCTGCGCAGGGGTATCGATTACAATGTCCAATGAAGTATAAACATTGTTGACATTATAGGCGATATTGATTTCAAGGAGGGAGGGGGAAGGAAGGGAGGGGGTATCTATTGCAATTTTCATTGAACAGTGAAGCCAGTTGAAGTTATAAGGGGTCAGCGGGGAGGGGGAGGTGTCGATTACCAGGAGAGAAGGGGAGGGAGGTGAGAGGTATCGCTTACATGTTTTTGGTCCAGGGTACGAGCAGTCACCGGGTTTCCCCCACTACTGTCGTGGTACTTTGCATTTATCTGTCGTCGACATCAGGGACATTAGAAGGGGGAAGGAACTGGGGACAAGGAACGAGAATGAATTCGCCCATGACCTTTTGAAGGTATCTTCGCGGCATTCGACTAGAGTGATTTCAAGAAACCATGTTAAAATGAAATCTGGCAGGGCGAGGATTTGAACCAACGCCCTGCAGAAAGTCAAGTCTGAGCGTTGCCGCTTACCCATCGAGCTCGGCAGAACAGTAACATAAACAACACAAACGCTGTATGCACATGCTCCACCCTTCTTTGGCCAAGCTCCGCATCTGCCGTTGGCTAAGACAGATATGGAATGTTGTTATTCATCATGAAAGAGGAGTTCTGCCACTATCTTGCCGAATTAGCACATGAATATTGTCCATTGAGAATCAGAGATTCATTAGACTCACAAACATCAGTTAAAGGCAGGGAAAAATTGGTAATTGTATGTATAAATTCCTTCTTTCAGTAATTTAGTTTGATGACGATTAGTAAAGCAGAAACTGATATCGTAACTAATGTCCACCAGGAGCAACTTTGAACAACTTGTAATACTTCTTGAATGCTCTACCACGGAATAGTCATTCCGAAGCGGTCTTACGGTGTGACAGTCATACATATTATTTCTAAAAGGTGTTTTTTTGTGACGTATCATTTTAAAGATTAAGTTCTCCACTTTGGTAACATCATTAACTTAAAAAGTAATTTTTAGACATATGGATTCAATCCGTAAATGGCAAAATCAAGGTAACAGGTTATAAATCAAAATTCCGTCTGGAAACAACTGTTGATGTTAATGTTACTTTATTCCCATACGCGTTTCGCCGTTATGGTGTGGGCATCGTCAGTGGCTGTGAATTTGTTTTACATGTGTTTCATTACATTTGACAAAAGCATTATAAATTATTATATACATATTTACATTGTACTTACTTCTTGGGTGATGATATTTACATGGCGATCTGGAACAGCACTTTATGCATTTTGCAGATCTTCTTTTTCACAAGTAGAAAACTGTTTTACATATATTTCTGACTAAACACTTGGCGTTATATCCATTGAAATATTGACTATAAGATTCTTGTTGCATTTGTCTGCTATATAACATACATGTTTTTTTTTTTTTTTTTTTTTTTTTTTTGTTGATAAAATGCAGTGCTACCAACTTTGTTTCATTTTTGTTTGTTATTGTATCTGTGTTGCTCTATTAAATTATTTCTTTGTTTTCATCAGCTGTTTTGTGTTTGTGTGTGGTGGTTATTTTTATTGAGTTGAACAGTTTGTATTAATTTCCCTGTGTAGTGTTTATTTTTAGTGAGTTAAACAATGTTTTATTGGTTAAATTAGTGAATTCGTTCAATAGTGATTTTTCCGATTCCTATGGCTTTGTGTATTTGGTAGTTTTCTTGAATTGTTAACAAGTGTTGTCTGTGATTGTTAATTTGCAATATCATTATGTCTGTCTGTAGGGAAGTATGGGGGTGGTTATGGTCTAGTAAATGTTCGGCGAATGTAGAATGGTTTGTGCATGTTATTGCTCTAATATGTTCTTTGTACCTTATGCCAAGTGTTTATCAGAAATATGTATAAGTGTAAAACAGTTTTCTACTTGTGAAAAAGAAGATCTTTAAAATGCATAAAGTGCTGTTCCAGACCACCATGTAAATATCATCACCCAAACTCCACTGACGATGCCCCACACCATAATGGTGAAACGCGTATGGGAATAAAGTAACATTAACATTCCAGACGGAATTTGGATTTATAATCTATTAACTAACAACTGCGGAAGATGGCCTACAACCAGATTTGCAAGGTAACAGGTATACGTTAATTCAGAATCAAGCTGCTAGTCTTTGATGACTATGATAAGGAGTAATCGCATTACCGCCAGATAGCAACACCATATATAGAAATTTTCGCACGGGTCATGAACGCATTGCTGCTAGATAGAAGCACGACATTACGTAGAGATATGGATAAACTGTGTGTGTTTTCTAGATCAAGGAACTTTACGGATATTTTGTTTCTGTTAGGGAAACATTTCATCATTTTTAATTGTTTCGAAACCCACTGTAAGAATTTTGTTACGTTCGTATTTCAGTTAACAAATAAGAAACTTCTAGAAATGAGCCAGTTCTTCTTTCATGCTACAACACTGATTTCGCTATTCATCGTATATCATTCGCAAAAAATTTTCACGGGCAACTTATTTTCAAATATATGCGAATGGCGTACTTCGAGTAGATTCTCGCCATGCCGTTATGTCCTCTTTCAGTCCATCCTCTTCCCACACAGAATGTGCAAATTGCCTTCCACGCTCTCCTGATTCATCAAGTTGTCTCTACCGCTGTTCCTATCACACGCTGATGCTTTACGTTATCCGACGTTATACTATCTCTTAGCCTTAATTCTTGTTCAGCTAGACTAAGATTATATTACTTCAGTCGTATTTCGACTTTAGTTGGCGGATATCACTAGTGACTGGAATTTAAGTCCTCATCTCATTAAGGCCTGTTTTATTAATTTAAAAATATCTGAACGCTTGGTAGTTGGTTTAAGGACAGAATATTATAGTTAAACTTCTTGATATAAGTTATTTAAAAAATTTGTACACCTAATTAAAAAAGTAAATTGCATTCAGATTGTTGTAGTTGGTGTATTATCACATATTGTGGGATTCGTTCTGTCGGAAATATAACATGTAATAATAATAAGTATTTCATTTTTTATGCTTCTTTATGTCAACTGCAATGTCTTTAGTCAAAGTTTTACGAGGGGCAATCAAAAAGATCCCGGAATTCTGTCGTAGTTTTGACATTTGTGATACAATTGTTATGAGTTTGACAGGTCTAAACAGGTCATAACAGGCAGTGTGACTGCAGTGAACTGAAGGTAGGTCTGTGTGGTAATCAGTTGGCGCGATGTCGCTGTTTGAGCAAAGGGCGAACATCAAGTTCATGTTCAGATTAGAGAAATCTGCTTCAGAGACTTTGTAAGCCTTGCAAACAGTTTACTGTGACGATTCGTTAAAGAAAACAACCGTTTACGAGTGGTTTTCAAGATTTAATCGTGTACGGGAATCGCTGGAAGACGAGAGTCGCAGTGGGAGACCTTCAACCTCCAGAAACGAAGCAATGGTCGAGCAAGTGAAACAGTTAATCAGATCAGACCGAAGAATGACCATCGACGAGTTGGCACAAGAAGTAGGGATCTCTCATGGACGAGCGACGGCTGTAATTCGGAAGATACCAAAACAGGGTTTTGATCGTTGTTTCCAGCAATGGCAGGAGCGGTGGAGCAAGTGTGTGTGTTCAGAAGGAGCCTACTTTGAAGGAGATGTGTACTTATGTTTTGTTAATAAAGAGTTACAATGAAATTCCGGGAACTTTCTGACTGCCCCTCGTAGATCCACCAGCGTTCGAATGGCGTCTTAGGTGTGTGAAATACACAGTAGCCGGTCTTGGCAAAGTGTCGCCGGTTCGAGTCCAGCCTCGGTCGTGGGTATTTTTAGTTAAGTGTTGTGCTCTTGTCTTCACTATAGAGTACCACAATTGCATGAGCAAATCCTGATATAATAGAACAACATAAATAAATTAGAGATGGCTAAATGGTTGCAGATACTGAAGGTCACATTAAAAGAATAATAGAAATATACGATATGGTCGATGTGTGGATTCGCTCTTAATCTTGCCACGTGAATAAAAGGAATTCCAGGACAGAGCAGTGGGATGAGGCCGCGAAATATGAAATAATTTCGGTGGATTTGACTACAGGAGGGAGTAAGAACCAATCTAAAATAAATATTAAGGAATGATGGTAAAGAATTAAAAGTGTCTTAAAATATATATTTTTCTTTCTTAGCTCATTCTATCTCCTTATGGATAAGATGTAGTCTCAACTTGCCACGTTGAAGGAGATTCCTTGTTTATTTCCACTATTATTATTTTTTTTAAATTGCATTCTGCTACATAGGTCATACAGCCAGCTCAATGTGATTGTAATTACTCTTCCAGTGTATTGTTCCAACTAAGTATGGACACATGGACACCAAGGACGGACACGACATTCACACAGACACAACACTCAAACACCCATGCCCTCGGCTGGACTCGAACCGGCGACCTTCGGCACGCGGAGCTATATAGTACACTAGCCCCGACGATACCGAGGCCGGCATTCCCACCCTCAGTGAAGCAAGCGTAAGAGTTTCCTGTTACACTAAAGGAGGAACATACGTGCTGCCATCTCTCCGTGAACAGCGTAAGCTGTGTTCGATAAGTTAAGTATTAATTTATTTCTGCATTGTGTAATTTTTGAGGCAAGTATTGAAACCGCCCTAGCAATTACCTAGAACATTTCGGCAAACGGCCTAAGAACCTGATTGAACTCCAGAGCCGAGGTCGGAACCAAAAACCGTTGTGTGCCTGTGTCCAAGTATGGTCGCACGAGCATACGAGAGGAGGAGGGATGGGGGAAAAGGGCTAAAACAGTACACAAATAAAAATAATAAAAGAGATAGGGAGAGGGCGATACTAGCGAGAATTTAGGGTAGAGATATGTCTGCTAAACAAAATGTGTAAATGGATCTTTACTACAAGTGGAGTTCAGATGGGTTTGTGGCGTTCAAGCAAGAATCTGGTGCCACTAACTTATTTTTTTTAAAACTTCTTAACGTCTCTTAACAGTGAGGTCTTTAGAGAAGGGAAAGGATGGGGGGGGGGGCAAGGAATGGGAAGGAATTCGGCCATGGCCTTTTGAAGGAAGCATCCCGGCATTTGTCTGGAGTGATTTGGGAAACCATGGAAAACCCAAATCTGGATGCCCGGACGGGGATTCGAACTGCCGTCCTCCCGAATGCGAGGCCAGAACGCTAACCGTTACACCACCACACTCTAACTTGCGAAGCGGTTACTGAGGTAACAGAAATTCTGAGCAGCAACTGACTGATCTTCGTTTTTGGATTAAGAAACTGTCTGAGATCTTGGTAGATAGCTGTTTGGCAGAATGACTGATTAGGAAGTTTTCCTTGTTTTTTAATGAGTATTTGGTACCGCGCCCGAAGAAACATTTTTTCCTAATGGCTTTACACCTCGTAGACTGCAAAATCATTAGAGGTGGGAAAACAGGATGGAAGTCGACTGTGGCCTTTTGAAGGAACCATTCCGGCATTTGCCCGGAGTGATTTTAGGAAACAATGGAAAACCAAAATCTGGATGTTGACTCAAACCGGCGTCCTACCGAATGCGAGGCCAGAGATTTACCACTCGCCCACCACGCTCGAAAGAAACGTGTGTTTATTTCATATTGATTCTATTAGCCTAAACAATATTTGATTTTTGCTTTACGCCTATTAATTACAAGCGGCAATGAATTGGAAAAGGAAATTACCTATTGCCTTTTTGAAGGAACCATTCAGTCATTTACCTGAAGTGATTTCAAGAAACCATGAAAAACCGAAATCAGGGTGGTCGGACGGGGATTTGAACCTGCGTCCTACTAAATGCGAGACCCGAACTTTACCTCTCACTAAGCACGATCGGTTTTGATTTCTAAATTCAGTGGGTAACTGTCACGTTCCAAAACAAAAAAAATTAGCCTATGGAAAATTTTATGTGCGTTGTTGGTGTAGTGATCTACAGCAGTAGCAGATGAAAGAATTTAAAATTAAAATTTGTAAATTGCAAAAGTAGATGGGGAAGGAATTTAGCACACAAATTATATAAGATAATTAAGAAAATAGAATAAAAAGGGGTTATTGGATGACAGGTGATTGCCACCGGAGCATATGCTCCATTGCAATTAAATTAATAATAATAAATAAAGTCATATACGTAGTGCTGGTTATGTGTACTAATTAAAGTCAAGAAATTATACCTGTGTATAATTTTTTGCTAGCAATTAGGTCAAACATTGCCCACGATTAGACTTATCTACCATTCCTTGAGTAGTTTCAATTAATCCTAATCGGCCCAACTTATCACAGATCCTTGGAGGAGTTGAATTTATGTAGACAGAGGTGGTATTTAGACATTTTAATCGACAGCAAGGAAGGTGTATATTTATCTTTAGCTGTTTCATGAATGTAGTTATGTCTAATACTGCACCTGATGGCTTACTTTGGTGTTAATGGCTGAGCTACAGTATATTATGTGCCGTCCAGGAAGTGTCGGGTATTTAAGGCGATTGCGCAGTGTGTCCGACTCCGGACGACAGGATCTGGACTGAATCCAGGTCAGCTGGAAGCCAGCACCGGTAAAACTCTCACGGTAAGTCGCACCCAACTGAAGGAGCGCAATGCTCGCTAAAGTCACCATTCCTTTCAATATGTATTCCATCATCGCTTATGCTTTAAACATAGTTTGTTACTGGTATATAGTCCGATAGTTAACATAAATTAAATATCAAGTATTATCTTAGTAAGAGGTCTGATAGATCAGTGGTTATGGCGCTTGTTGTTAAAAACGTTCACTGCTCCAGTCCCGGGTTCGTTCTAGACAAATTGTAGGATGAAATGAGCCCTAAATGTAATACAAAACATTCAACGGATGCCAGCGTTATTTGAATTAGAAAAAGAGAAAATGCAACATTTGCAACAAAAGAAGAATAAAAAGCACCAACAGAAACGCACTCTTAGAAGCTAGTATAGTAATATCAACAAACCTTTTATGACAAGTTTGCTGACATCCCGATTTAAGTGAAAATGGTAAAGCAATTAAAGCTGAGGATACACAGTATTAACTGAAGGCAATAATCACATGGAAGTTCACTTTAGGCTGGTCAACTTCGTCGATCAACTGTGTCAGGAGATCATGAGAAGTGTACTGATTGCTAATGGGCTACTATATTTAAACCTTGCTGTGATACCACGCAAATTTCGTCCTTAATACTAAACAGCGCTATGCAAGTGGCATTCGAGCTTCACGCAGTTTTGGTCTCGTACTCCAATCACATTAACAGATACCTCGTATGTTGGAGGACAGAAGACAGTTGCTTGGCACAAAAATCAATACTTAACATACACTGCCTGACAAAAACAAGTGAAGCGCCCAGAAGTGGAGGAGGAAATCAAACTAAATTTCACAGGTTGAAAGAAGGTGATGCTGTTTCAGTGATTTCAAAATCGAGTCAAATTTACAAACAACTTAGCAATATGAACCCTCTTACCAGTATGGCGTTACAACCCCGCACATGTTCTATCGGGAATAGATCTGGGAATCTTTCTGACCACGGGAGTACCTCAACTTTACGCAGACAGTTCGTGGAGACACACGCCGTGTGTGGAAGAGAATTTTCCCGTTGAAAAAATGTTACCACGATACTGTCGCATATGAGGTAACACATGAGGACGCAGAATGTCCGTGACGTAGCGTTGTGTGGTCATAGTTCCCTCAATCACTGCCAGCAGTAAGTTGAAGTCATACCCGAAACCTCCCCAACCATGACGCCAGCACTAACCCGCTATTTCTCTCCAAAACTTTGGAAGAATGGGAACTCTTCCCAGGTCAACGCAATACTCGCAGACGGTGGTCATCCGAGGTAGTGCAGAACCGCGATTCTTCGCTGAACACAATGCGACACCATTCATCAGCAGTCTATGCTTCCCGGTTACAGCACAACACAAACGCAGTCGTTTTTGCTATGGTGGTAACGGCAACCTACGCTTGAGACGGTAATTTCTTAATCCGACTGCTGCTAGTATCCGACCAATGGTGCAGGATGACACAGAATGTCGCAGTGAGTCCGTTACTTGTTATCAGATGGCAGGTGAAGATCCGAATGGATTACGATGTGCTTGGTGCACAATACGGCGATCCTCCATTATGGTGGTCAGATGTGAATGACCGGAATCTTGACGAAGAGTATGTTCCCACGCAGTCCAACATCGGACTACTGTCACATCCGAATGCACCAAAAATCTGGATACTGCGCGATCAAAACAGCCGGTCAAATGGAGATCGTCAAGGAGCATTCAAACTCTGCCAGGTGCTGATAATGCTGTCTCCTTGTCCTTCGTAGTGATCACTCAACATCTGACGCAGTGAACGCCTCTTATATTCCCTGTTAGGCCTAGCACTAACAGTAAACACGAATAGCAATAATGCACTCTGGTGGCAGTTACAACTATCACAGAGAATTACAACCTCGAGATTATTAGAGCAGGGAGAAGTTAGGGCCAAGAAATCAGAAGCAAATCGCCCATAAGCTTTTACGAAAGACCTATCTCAAAATTTGCCTAGAGTGATTTCATCACCAGAACTTGGCTAGGTAAAGGAGAAGTGGTGGTGCACAATTCCCAGTAACCATATTGTGCTCCAATATCCTGGGTCAAATCCCAAACCCTTCCGCAGTGTGTATGGAGTGAGGGCACACAATAGTGATTCATCCGTCGGATAAGAATGTGGAGCTTTCTGAAGAGTAGGCCTGAATGGGCCGACACCAGTTTTCACATTCTTCCTGCCTCCATATTTCATTCAATCAAAATTCAAACAACACATTACACTGATCACAGATGCATTACAGTCATCCACACAACCATAAGACTTACTTTGGGTAAGGCAAGGAGAAACAGCCCCATTTTAGTTCCCTCCATAGGCAGTGTCACTGTGTATCGTGAGAACCGGCACTACTGTATATGCCCCATTGTTCACAAAGTGAAATTCGGAACCACTACCATTCAAGAAAAGTTTCTGCTACATACGGCGGGATTATTGTTTCTCCTCTCTCATTATTTTCGTCAAAGTAAACCATCACCATGTTGTATCCAAGTTACTGTGTTACTATGCCCCCGCAACATGGTCTGTTACGATAGTATATACAACTTTGAATAACATCATACTGGTATTTGCTTTCTGGACTTAGGACGTGAAATGTGACTTTACAGCGTAAGGATGAATGGTCACCAACATCCTGCATTATGCAGTAGATTCCTTGACGTTGTTAAACGACTGTGCACAACTGTAGCATTCAAACCGCGTCTGCCCATTCATCATGTCATATGCAGGATTTATGGAAGAACATGGAATCACAGAGGTGCTGAACTCTCACGCAATCCGGATTTGCTCTTGAATTATTCAGTAGCTAATATAAAGTTTCAAAAGCCAACAATTTCTATGTACGGATGCAATTAAAGAACAAGCAACAAGGAGGCATACAGAGGCTGGACAAAATAAAATGAACACCATGCGATAGAGTACAGGTTGTTGCATGTTGGCACCACTACTTCCGTGTGGATACCGCGACGCGCATATACGGCGTAGTTGATGTGGCAGGTCTTTTATGTTATGTGTCAGTATATTATACGCTTTGTTCTGCGACGGTTATTACAAGCAATCGGTGGAATGTGCAATCTCTCAAACTTCGAAAGAGGGCAAATTGTTGGAGCTCGGTTGGCGGAGGTGTATGTGACGAAAAGAGCTGAACTGTTTAACTTCTCAGGAGCGACAGTATCCACGGTAATGACAGCATGCACAAACCATGGTAAAACATCATCGGCGAAGAGGAATAGTGGCGAAAACCAAAATTAACGGACAGAGACCGACGAACATTAAAAAGGATTGTGGCCAGACAACACAAAACTACCGCAGCAAAAGTGAACTCAACACACACCTGAGTAATTCTGTTTCGACAAAAACAGTACGGCGGAAGCTCCACAAAGCTACGATTCATGGAAGGATTGCAATCGCAAAACCCCTTATAACGGCAACCAACGCTAAGTTGCGAAAAAATTGGTGCCACGATCATAAAAACTGGACACTTGATGATTGGAAGAATGTAGTATAGTCCGGTGAATCTTCCTTCACATTGTTTCCTACTGACGGCCGGGTTTATGTATGGAGAACACCAAAAGAAGCCTACGATCCGGACTGCCTGCGTCCAGCAGTCAAGTATGTGGGAGGTTCCGTTATGATTTGGGTGGCTATATCATGATATTCATCTGGTCCTCTCATTCACATTACTGGCCGGATGACTGCGAATGAATATCTCAACATCCTCTGTGATGAAGTTCTTACTATGACTAGAATACTGCTGCCAAACACTGCCATCTTCCAAGACGATAAAGCGCTCATACACACAGCCAAAAAGGTTCTGTCCTGGTTCTAGGAGCATCAAAATCTCATCAAACATCTTCCCTGGCCAGTACAATCGCCAGATCTCAGCACTATTGAACCATTGTGGGGAGTTTTAGAGAAGAGAATAAGAAGCAGATTTCCACCTCCAACGTCACTGAAGCAATTGGCGGATGCTTTGGTACAGGAATGGGACAACATTCCGTTGGAAACTACTAAGACATTCTACGATCAACGAAGAATTGCAGCTGTTCTATAAGCAAAAGGTGGCCTAAAACAATATTAATAAATCAATAGTATGTAAATGTCAGGTGTTCATATTGTTTTGTCCAACCCCTGTATATCTATCCCATTTTTTAACTGCTTAACGTCTCTTAACAGCGAGGTCTTTAGAGACGGGGAAAGGATGTGGGGCAAGGAATGGGAATGAATTCGGCCATGGCCTTTTTTGAAGGAAGCATCCCGGTATTTGCCTGGAGTAATTTGGGAAACCATGGAAAACCCAAATCTGGATGCCCGGGCAGGGATTCGAACCGCCGTCCTCCCGAATGCGAGGCCAGAACTGTGTATCCCAATTAAGAGATCAGCTGACTGCTTCTGAAAAGTATAAGATGTTTGGCAATAGTGAATGATTTCTCAAGATATCAGTTCCTCGGAAAGATGCCACAATTCTCCTAGGTATAGTGAATATCTTTAAATACATCTGTGGATCAGAGACCACGTTAAACTGTGGGTACAACGAAGACAGAGGCGAAATGCTCAGGAAATTGAAACTCAATCACCAGGTAGCAAGACCATACATATATTTACTAATCTGCTTAGTGTTAAACAATTAAATTTTTTCTGGAAAAACATCGTACGAATGAGGCACATTTAAGTAACGTACTGCTAACAAAATAAAAACCAACGAAATTAGTTGGGGTTATCATCAAACAGTGTTTTATTGGTTGTATGCCCAAAATGAAACAGTATAACTAGCAAAAACCAAGAACTGGTGTGACAACACGTGTTAAAAATGGAATTAATTTTTTTTCTTTTGCTTTATGCCTCGTCGTCATCGAGGTTTTTGGAGGCTGGAAAGAACTGAGGATAAGGAACCGGAAGGAATTCGGCCATGGCATCTTTGAAGAAACCAAACCTGCATTTGCCTGAAGTGATTTCAGGAAGTCTGGATGACCGGACGGGGATTCAAACCTGCGTCTACCTAATTGGCAGAACCGTAGCAAACAGCTCACCTAACAGTAAATAGAGATGCTGCCCGTGCACCTGGAATGAATCATTTCTATAGCATTTAACACTATTGAACATGGGTGTTATCAAAATTCTGTTTGATACCAAGTATTTCAGTATACTGAAACACCTTCTGTGAGTAAAAGAATACCCTCATTCGGTTGGCAGGATTTATACTGATCAGCTTTTGAAGTCTCCTTGTTCTTCAGTACTATTTGCCCATCTATTAACAAGCCTTCCTTTCTCTCTTTCAAAAGTGTTTTTGGTTGAGTACACCGCTGTTTCCATGTCTCATCATAAGTAACTTCTTTATTTTTAAAAAAGAAAGTTTCACCTTTTAGCATCTGTCAGTTTTGTTTGGAGTTGACGAACGGGCCTATTTATACGAGGTCTGATCAAAAAATAACGAGATTTTTTTTTAATTTCGCCGACTTTATAAACACGATTTTCAATTTTTTATTCTGTTGGTGCAGATGTTCCTGACGTATATTACAATTGGCAGCCATTTGGAATGTTTAGTTTATTTTCGAGTCGAAAATGTTAAGCGTGTTTTGGTGTGCTTGTCGATTTTGTACTTTCTAAAAAAAATGGATCAATTTGAATAATATTTTGCTTAAAAAAATTGAATAAATTGCCGTAACGAATTCGAAATGTTAGCAGTAGCTTTTGGAGAATCTACTATGAATGAAACAAGAGTTTACGAGTGGTATAGACGTTTCAAAGAGGGCCGTGAAGATGACGACCAACCTGGAAGCCCCAACACATCAAAAACCAACGACAACAAATAAGTAAAAAAAATTGTAGTGTCACTATTAGAGAGGTTGCTGATGAATATCATTTCGTTCATGCCAAGCAATTTTTAGGATGTTTTTGGCATGAAACATATGGCAGCAAAGTTTGTTCCAAAATTGCTGAATTTCAACCATATACAACGTCACGTAGACATCGCTCAGGAATTGCTGAATGAAGTCAACAATGATCGAGAACTTCTTAAAAAGGTCATTACAGGTGACGAAACATGGGTGCTTGGGTATGACGTCGAAGGCAAGGCCCAAGCGCACCTATGAAAACTGCCTGAAGAGCCAAGGCGGAAAAAAATTCGACACATTCGATGAAATGTGAACCTTTCCTCACTGTTTTCTTTGATTCCAATGGCGTTGTGCATCATGAGTTCCTGCCAAATAGTCGTATTGTTAACAAGTAATATCACCTGAATATTATGCGCCAATTGCATCACAATAATGTTCCTGCTCATACCTCACTGGTTTTTTACGATTTTTTTAGTAAAAAAAAACTATAAAAGATTTTGTTGTTTTCGAGCCATTATATTATTATAATTGGGAGAATTTTAATGAAATCTAATATTCTACCCATATTTAGAAGTGGAAACAAAGTGAAAGAAAACCTGCGAACGGTCCAAGATCGAAGGTGTCCCTTATAGTGGAATTTATGAAGTGCCCTGTAATTGCGGAAAGGTATATATAGGCGAAACCGAACGAGCCATAGCCGTGAGGATACGTGAACATAAGAGTCACACTCGTCTGAGGCATCCCAAGAAATCAGCTATTGCCGAACACCAGATGGAAGAAGAAGATGAAATACCGTGCAAAAATACAAGAGGTTACCGAAGGTTATCTACAAAGAAAAGTACGAGATGCTATTGAAATATTCAAAATAGTATGGTGGTTATGGTCTTAGCCAGGCTTCAAAATGTGTGTTAGATAAATAATTAACTCTGGATACACATATATTAAATCGTAAAAAGCATATCTCTGGGTAATCGATATTGTCTAAAATCGACAGTACAAATACGTAAACAACCAGCGCGCCAGTCTCCAGCAGATCACAGTCTGTAGCAGATTCGGTAGACGGCCCCTGATGAATACCTAAGCCCTGGTCGAAATGTTGGGAAGAAGAAGAAGCAGGAGTATTTCAACGCAGCATAATCCCGTAAGCAAATTATATTATATTAAAAAACAAATCTGTTGTTTTGCCTCTGCCACCGTATTCACCCGACATCCCCCCCCCCCTCAAGGCTGAAGAGAGTCTTCAGATGACATTTTGTCACAATTAACGAGATAAAAACAGAATCGCTGAAGGAGCCGAATACTGAAAAGTGGAGTCCAGAAGTGCTTCCAAGATTGAAAAAAGCGCTGGCACAAATGTATTTAATCTTAAGGGCATTACTTTGAAGGTGAAACAATTGATCCTGATAACTAAATAAATATTCTTTAAGAAAAAACAAATTCCCGTAATTTTTATTACACCTCGTACACATCCATGAGTTGTTTCAGAATCCATCTGACACAAGTCTGTCATGAATTATTTACGAAGTTGGTAGCAGAATCAGCAGAAGCTTTACTATAACCTGAACTTCATGGTTCAGTAGCACTTACTAACCATGGGAATCAACTTATTGCCACTTCGTTTTATTTATAACACGGAAAAAATTTCTAAAACCATGTATGGAGCACAGTACTTCATGGAAGTGGATCTTGGACTTTAGAAATACCGTAAAAATGAAAAATTAAAGCGTTTAGAATGCAGTGCATTAAGGGTATGTTGAAAATTAAGGGCCCAGTTAGAGTGCAAAATAAACCTGTTTTCAAAATAAAATAATAGCTTAAAAAACATAAAAACCGCCTTCAAAAAAAGCACACTAAAAATTTTAATATAATTTTATACCTTGCTTAGAAGAAAATAAATCTAAATGGACAATATTTTTCATTATATACTGTTATTACAATTTTTACATTAATTAATTATTTCTGGAGTCGGTGCCAGTTGTCACATCGCGAAGACCAAATTACTGAACTTCATTTGGTGTTAGAAGCAAAACGGGGAGTACGAACAAAAATTCCAAATATTTTACAGCATGTAGTGAGGCAGATACTGTTATTGCGGGAGACAGTTTGGGAAAACAAATTAGGCAGTATTTTAATCTGTGGCTTGGCCTCGTTGGTCGTCCAGGCATATCTCTGGCGCTACAGTGTCAGTTGGTAGGCTGTATCATGCAGTAAACGCTTTACAGTTAGTAAAATATCGGAGTATCATCTGTATGTTTCATTTTTGTTGAAACATGTTTCTAACATTAATTGTAGGTAAGTAGTAACGTGATTTTCATGTATTATTGTTATTCATTATTTTTTTATCATTTTGTTTTTCTTGCTTTGGCTGGCACCAACTCCAAAAATAACTAATTTATGTAAAAATTTCAATAACAGTAATGTAAAATATTGTCCATTTAGATTTAGTTTCTTCTAAGCAAGGTATAAAATTTTTAGTGTGCTTTTTTTGAAGGCGGTGTTTATGTTTTTTAAACAATTATTTTTAAATTGTTAGTGGTATTATAGTTTGTTTTGTATTTAAATATGCCGCAGCAGATATCATTTTGCGAACTTGCTGCTAGCTCAGTGCTTAAAGTTCTTGCTTTAAATAAAAAAAATAATAATAATCTATCTCTATATACTCCAACAACTTCCAGAACGAGGTTAATTGAATGCTGTGTTAAGGAATCTCAGTGTACATTTTGGTCCAGGCTGTCTTTTGACCTAATTTAACATCAGTTTAAGCTGCCACTCGGTAAACGAAACATGTAACATCTGGGCATTAATATATACCACAAACACAAATCTGTCTCTGGAATATACCTGTTTGTTCCGGCATCTCACAGAAAATATGTATTTTTAATTGGCTTTCACAACGTAAAACTTTGGGGTCCAAGTTGAAATCTGAAGTAGATGTTGAGATATTAGGACACATTTATTTTATGAATGTTCTGCCATGACTTAAAAATAGCTTAATTGATTTTGACAGGATTTAAAACTTTGGATTTTTGTAAAGAACGTTGTAAATTAAAAGGGGTGGGAGTAAAGGAGAAGAGAGATTGGGCTTTTGTATACCAAAATGTAGACGGTATTTTCTGATTGATTTAAAGTGTACGTGTGTAAATTTCTATCGATATTAGATAAAAACTGTAGGTATGTATAAAAAAAAAAAAAAATTAAGCGGTGTAGAGGCGAAGAGTAGTTTGGTTTTTGTAAAGATAGTGTGGACTGTATTTTTCTCTTTGTTTTAAAGTATACATGTGCAAAGTTCCATCGAAACCTGATAAAAACTGTAGCTTTAAAGAACATTATCAAAAATTAAATGGGGTAAGGGAGTGAGCGGTTGGGTTTTGTAAACAGAATGTAGATACTAAGTTTCTCTTTATTTTTAAGTATACATGTGCAGTGTTCAATCGAAATCTGATAAAAACTGTGGGTATCTATAAAGATAATTGGAAATTAGGAGGGGTGGGAGTAGAAGGGAAGAGGGGTTGGACTTCTGCAACCAAATTTAAACACAATAGTTCTGTATATTTTAAAATATACGTGTGCAAATTTCATTCAGAATCGGATAAAAACTGTAGCTTGTATAGATTAAGGAGATGGAAAGGGGGGAGAGGGGTTTGGCTTCTCTAAAACAAATGTAGACAGTATTTTTCTGTTTGTTTTGAAGTATACTTGTGCATACTTCCTGCAAAATAAGATAGAAACTGTAGCTTTACATAAAGAACATTGACTGTTATTAAAGGTTAAAAAGGGGGATAGGGTTTGCGTTTTTGTGAAAGTAATGGGGACAGTATTTTTCTTTTTCCCTTTATTTTAAAGTATACGCATGTGAAGTTCCACAGAAATCAGATTGAAATGTAGGTTTGTACAAAAGTTAAGGGGTGTAAAGTGGGAGCTAGGGTAATTTTTTGATTTTTTATACAGAAATCTTCTCCATAAAAATACATATATGTGCCAACTTTCATAGAGATTGGTCAAATGGTGTAGACTGGAGCTTTTTAAAAAGAAAATCAACAAAAATCAAGGGGGTGGAAACGGGGAGAGGGGTTCAGTTTTTGCAAACCAAAAGTTGACATAATTTTTCTCTTTGTTTCATAGTAAAATGTTCTAAGTTCTATCTAAACCGGATAAAAACTGTGGGTTTGTATAAAAATTAAGCGGTTTAATGGGGAGAGGAAGTGATTTTTTGGTTATAAACCTTCTTCGTGAAAAAATACACATAAGCGCCAGCTTTCATGGTAATCGGTCAAACGGTGTCGACTGCAGTTTTTGTAAAGAACATTGACAAAAATTAAGGGGGTGGAAGGAGGGAGAGGGGTTGAGCTTTGGCAGACCAAATGTTGACAGGATTTTTCTCTTTATTTTAAAGTATACAAGTGCAAAGTTCAATCAAAAAAAATTTAGGTTTGTATAAAATTAAGGGGTGTAAATGCGGAGATGGGGTGGTTTTTTATTTCTTTTGGTCAGAAACCTTCTCCTTAAAAAATTACATGATATTGCCAACTTCAATTGAGGTCAGTTAAATGGTGTTGACTGTAGCTTTGTACAAAGAACATTGACAAAATTTAAAAGGGTGGATAGGGGGAGAGGGTTTCAGTTTTTTCAAACCAAAAGGTCTCTTTATTTTTTACCATACATGTTCTAAGTTCCATCGCAATCGGATAAAAAATGTGGGTTTGTATAAAAATTAAGGGGTGTAAAAGGGTAGAAGGGGTTGTTTCTCAATGAAATTCATATGGGACCACTTTGAAGGTATACCCTTTCCACTAAAAAAATTCATTTAAATCGGTTCAAAATTGGATATCGCTGTACACACATCAAAAAAAAAAAATCAGACGAATTGAGAACCTCCTCCTTTTTTTTGAAGTCGGTTAACAACTGATGCGGGAAGAAGCTTGTGGAAGAGTTTCACGGAAATACGAGACATGATGGTGATCATCAGAAAACATTGGAATCTGGTGAATTTGTGAGTGGACAAAAAATGGAGGGTAACTGTAGAAATGTAGAGAAAAGCAATAATTGGAAAATATAAAGCAGATAAAAGATAATCTATTCATACAACAAAACTGTTACCAGGAAACATCGGTACATTTTAGATATTTTTTAAAAAATAGCGTAAGAAAAGTATTCGATTTTTTTTTTTTTTTTTACTGTCTGTCTCCAAGTTGGGACGAACGGAATTCACGCAAAAACTATTAGTCGGGTTTTGACTGAGTTTCAGTTAATGCACAGACCGTGAGCCCGAGAGCAGGGCCGGCGTTAGGGGGGGGGGGGAGGGTAAGCGGGTCAAAAGTACCCGGGCCCGCCGGCTGATGGGGGGCCCCGATCACCGACTGTAGGGGCCCTCAGGCCATGAAGACATGAATCTGCCCTAGAGTAAAATAGGGTATTATTTTATTTTGAAGTGGCGACTAGAAGCTGACAAATTAAAGTTAAAAGTGTTCAAAAATTAGTATCAATTTTTCGTTGAGTGAGAACGGCGAAAAACAACTGGCCCGATATTAATGGGGTTTAGGCCTACAGTCCGTGGTCCCGCTAGTACAATAGGGTACGTTTACTTTTGATCTGATCTCGTAGTAATAGATAAGTTTGTGTAGTTTCAAAGACCTAGTAACAACGTAGCTGCAAAATGAGCCTCTATCGAAGTGTCCTAACCTAACTTTACAATCCTACCGAGTATAGGGGACACACAGTTTTAAATGGAATATGAGCAACGGAGCGTCCTTGTATCTTCACAAAAGGCAAAGCTTTGCAGGTGGTGAATGTCAGTTTTAAGGCCCGTAAAAATTCCAGCCGGTATCAGGAATCAAACCGAAGACCTTCCTTACTCAGTCACGCGCCTTAATGGGCCTTCTCCTCTGACAATGCTTTGATTTTTTAATGTGAAGACGCTCCTTGGTTCGGATTATACGTTAAACTGTAGGTTTCCTTTATCTGGTAGTATTATCGGGTTAGGTTACCCGGCTACATTGGAGGTGCATTGAGAAGCCTGTAAGATACTGTCGCTAGTTCTTTGAAACCACGTGAAATTACTATACCAACTGAACTACAAGACCACTAATAGATGATGTGCCACTAGTACACTCATCCCGTTATGAAAGTCAATCGAAACTGCCTACTGTTCGTAACTTCCAATTTCTTTCCCTGTTGGATCAGCGAAAAACGAAGATGACTTGCAGAGGCGCCGAGTTCCTGGTTTCTTTGCTTTGGCGTTTAATCCAAGTCAGTGAATGTATGTAGGTTAACAGTTCACAGTCCTATTGTGTTCACTAAAAAACATTAAATTTACACGACACGGCAAAAACTTTTTGAAACTGATTCCCGCTGCGTATACTTTCAATCATATGTACTCGACACTTTGAATCGTCTCAGTTAACTGTAGCTCTATTATTCAGAGTAAAAAATTGTGCCCCATGATTGCAGCCTCCAAGTGTCAGAGCATTCGATTCGTCGCACAAGCACGTCTTGTCCTGGCTACCCTTATCTAACACCGAGCGTGGTGGGTGAACGGTTAACGTTCCGGCCTCGCATTCGGGAAGACGCGGGTTCAAATCCCCGTCCGGGCATCCAGATTTGGGTTTTCCATGGTTTCCCCAAATCACTCCAGGCGAATGCCGGGATGCTTCCTTCAAAAAAGCCATGGGCGAATTCCTTCCCGTTCCTTGTCCCCAGTCCCATCCCGCCTCTAATGACCTTAGCCCTTAGACGTCGACGAGGCGTAAAACAAAAAACAAAAAACTTTATCTAACCTCCTAACGATACCGGAAATACTGGACCTAGTTTAACATGGAATTCAAACCACGAAAGCGTTATGGCGTACATTACATACACAAGGCAAGCTGAGACAGAGGTGAAGGTTGGTTTAAGGGCCTTTGAAAATCCCATCCGAGACCGTGATTCTAACAGAGAATATTTCGATCTACCGTCGGACGCCTTAACAACTGAGCCACCAGACCGCTCTAATTAAAAGTAATTAAATCTTACGTTTGTTCATTTAAACCTACATGCAATAGTTGTTGAAAACTGTAAGTGAAGTGAACTGATAACAGTAAAAGCGAATATCCATTTCCTAGATGAAACAGAGATCGGTTTCATTTCACAAAATGTTAACTTTTAGCCCGTGATATTTCCGGCGAAAGATCGAGGCGAGATTATCAGAGCGCACCCCTCATTTATTGAACTCATCGTATCTATGGTTTACTTCATTCAAACTAATTAAAACACTAAATAATACCATCGGTTGTCTTCTACGTCTCACATATACGAAACGCAAAATAGTGTGCACGATTAAAATTGCAAGCACATAGGTCGCTACCTAAAGTTTAAAAATCTCACCACCAAATAAGTGAAGAAGGCAGTCAGTGTGGCGTATGAGATGACCATAACCACGAGCTGCAAATCGATTACAGACGCAAGGGCGTGAGGGGTAGGAATAAGTTACCAAGCAAAGTGCTGATTACTTTACCAAAAACGCTGAAAGAATTTAAAATTAAAATTCGTAAAGAGCAAAACATGGATGACAGGGAAATTACACTCAAAATATTTAAGATAAAAATTAACAACAAAAGGGAAGATAGGTGTGTGAGGAAATTGACAAGGAGCATGCACTCCAACGCATTTAAATTACATAGATTATTTATTGTATATCCGTTAAATGTTGAAACCATACCAATGTGACAGTACATAGTATTAATAAACAAAATTGTAAATTTTAAGGCACGTAAATATTTTTTTTTACGAATTAAATGAATTATTTAGTTCATCTGCAGAGCTGTTCTATTATAAATGCTGCACTTATTTACTTCGAAAGTCATCTCAAAATCACGGAACTTATGACCTTTGCATGTAACATCTTTGACCGAAGTAAGGTTGCGTTACGAACGCAAGAAACTCTACGCGGCGTTGACTGATCCCGTCAACAAAGGCGCGAGTACATACACCGAGGACATTTGAGAGGTACTCGGAATATATCTAATAAATGCTTGAAGATTTACAGATCTGTCTGTTCGCCAAGTGTGTTCCACTTCCCACTAGAGTTCTTGAAATGTTCCCACAAATACGACAGGTAAATTTATTTTAAACAATAAGGCTGTCGATAAACCCTTTATTTCACTGACGCATCAGGCTTCATTCCAAGATTATAGAAGCACATTACATTTCGCAAATGACGTAGAGTCGTATTAGTACTATACTTTGTTCACTCCAAACTGGCGCCTCAAGGTCATATTCCCCTTCACGTTCCTCACCTCACTCCCCTCTCGCTTCCTACCTATTCGAGATTACCGCTGTGTCCATGACTGAATTCCTTACCGTTCTTAGCCTCCAATCGTTTCCTGCCTATAATGACCTCAACAAAGCGTAAAGCCACAAAAATATTCGTCGCAGTCTGTTTAGCTACACGAAGAAGAAAAATCGTAGCTAAACAGGAAACTAACCTTAATCGAAGTAATGATCAATTGAAATTCGTTGATAATGTAAAGGAAGATTAGCATCTGTTTAAGGTAATTCCGGTGATCATCCGTTTGTCATTAATTTGTAGGAGTGTCTGGAGCAATTACATTCCTTCTCTTCGTAGCGTTGCTGCGATCTAAGAATGAATTTTAATATGTGATCGGTGGTTTGAAACTGATAAAGGAGAATATTTCGAGGGTGGCTCAGAAACTAATACACCACTTTTTTTTCTCACCCCCCAACAATGGTACGAATGAGAAACTTCAGATATGAATTCTTTGAAGTTTTCATAGTGCACCCGCAATGTTTCTGTTTCTTCCGACAGATAGCGTACTTGCAGCAGTGGTTCAACATGACGTCTGTGAGTGATGTACGTTTTAAGCAGCGTATCGTCATTAATTTTCTCACTGCGGAGCAAGAAACGGTTGGAAACATTCACAAACGCTTATGTGCAGTTTATGAAGCATTAGCATTCGACAGAAGTACGGTTAATCGCTGGGCACAGAGGTTGAGGCCATCTGAAAGCAGTTCTACAGAGCTCCAAGATTTGCAGCGGTCGGGAAGGCCACCCACCCGGCTGTAACACCTGACAAGATGCAGCGTTCTGATGTGCTCATTTATGAGGACCGATGGCAGTTGGCACGGGATCTGTCAGTCAGGAAAGGAAGTGAGGATGTAATCGTCAGTGCTCTTGTTTACACAAAAAAGTGTTCATATGAGTTCTGCACCATCTTATGGAGGAACACAAAACTCTCAGAAAAAACATTTCTTCCAAATTGCTGCAACATTTTGAAGCTGAGGGGGAAGCCTTCTTGTCCCGGATTGTGACAGGTGATAAAACCAGGGTTCACCAATTTGAGCCCGAAACAAAACGGCAATTGATGGAATGGCACCATCCTGACTCTCCAAAGAAGAAAAAATTCAAAGCAACTGCTTCCGCTGGTAAGGTTAATTCTGAGACATATGTGAACACATTAACCAAACTCAAGAAGAACTTCGAGCGACTTGGACGCCATAAAAACCCAGATGATTGTTTGCTTCAACATGATAGCATACACCCTCACACAAGTTTGAGGACTTAGGAACACACCACCAAACAGGGTTGGACAGTGTTACCCCATCCTCCCTATAGGCCTGACCTAGCTCCCTCAGACTTTCACTTGTTTGGGCCATTGAAGAATGCCATTCGTGGGAGACATTTTGATGATGACCAAGAGATGATTTCCACAGTGAAGAAAAGGCTTCGTGAACAGAACAAGAAGTAATACCGCCAGGGCATACACGATCTTGTGTCTTGCTGAAAGAAGGTCATAGAACCGGAAGGAGATTAGGTGGAAAAATCGGGAGTGTAGAAGAAACATCATTCTTTCTTCTATATAAGTTTAATTGTGTTCAATAAATAATTGACGAAGAAAAAAAAGTGTTGAATTATTTTCTGGGCCACCCTCGTATTAAATTTGAAACAGCGTAAATGAATTTCGATATTAAGTTGAATGTAAGAACGGAGACTTTTCAGGCTTATGGTAGCAATGAAGTCTTCACGGGTGTACTGCCGGATTGTGTTTTGGAAAAAACGATATTTCGACGACTGGCTCCATCATCTTCATCAGCTGTGCAGATGTCTCCACACCTGATGAAGACGACGGAGCTAGTCGTCGAAATATCGTGTTTTCAAAACACAATCAGGCGGTACACCCGTGAAAACTTCATTGCATTCAGTTGAAAGATTCCCAATAATTTTTTTTAAGCTGTATGTATAAGATAAAGATATTTATAACCATTTTCCGCCTTATATTGTTTTATTACATCGCTAATACAGTAACATTATGGATTTAAAGTATAACAAGCAATATATACTACAACCACCCATAAAATTATTGCAATCTAGAACATTCTTCTTTCTCTGCTTCGACTGTTCTTCAACATCCCTTCAATGGTTTCTTATTTAATCATACTTGGGGCCTCTGAAATTTCGACTCAAACCCATTAGGAATTTGATGTAGCAGAATCTCTCTGTATGTCTAATCTGGGAGGAATACAGGTATTTCGAACATTTTCTTCAAGGAGGCATTAACTTGCTAAAAATCTTCTTCCTCGTATGAACGCCTTGCCCTTGTCGAGCGTGGACTGTTACCATAGAGATGGCAACTTCTTGTCCTTGTCGAGCGCGGACTGTTACCGTAGAGATGGCAACGTCTTGTCCTTGTCGAGCGCGGACTCTTACCATAGGGATGGCAACGTCTTGCCCTTGTCGAGCGTGGACTGTTACCATAGAGATGGCAACGTCTTGCCCTTGTCGAGCGTGGACTGTTACCATAGGGATGGCAACGTCTTGCCCTTGTCGAGCGTGGACTGTTACCATAGGGATGGCAACGTCTTGCCCTTGTCGAGCGTGGACTGTTACCATAGGGATGGCAATGTCTTGCCCTTGTCGAGCGTGGACTGTTACCATAGGGATGGCAACGTCTGGGAAGATGAATTGGAGTGTTCTCCCGTTGCCTTTCCCAGTGTGACAGTGTTCGTAAGTGTTGCTGTTAAGTGTGGATTACTGTGATAGTGTGTGTGTGTGTGTGTGTGTGTGTGTGTGTTTGTGTGAGTCAGTGAATGAGTGTAGAGTGTTGATTGTGTTGTAGATGAGAGATGAGTGAAGGGAGAAGGTGAAACCCGGTGCCGGCGCGTTTAGGCCCACTCTCCCGAAAAACACCAAAGAACCGCCTGGCTTAAAGTCCCCATACAACAAACGAATCACCATCAACAGTGTCGTATGCCCTCACTCCATACGCACTGCGGAGAGGTTTGGGATTTAATGCAGGATCTTGGTGTGTGAACTGGTGATTAAGTATTGTGAACCACCACCTCTCCTACACTGCCGGCCAAGTCCTGACGATGACAATTTCTCCCACCACCAGGACTCGAACCAGCTAACACCGTGTCAGCGCCGAACATCATCACAGTGCCGCAACCGGTTGCTACTAATACCACTATTACTATTAAATCACTTTGCAATTTGTTTTTAAGAGAGTAGCGAAAGGTGCGTTTCACGGCGCCTAATATGCTGCCGGAAGTAATTCTTTGGTGATTGAGGATTTAAGAGGAAGGTGGGTGAAGTGGGGGTAGGCAGAAGTCAAACAATGAGTGCGGCAGGGAAAAACAGATCGGAATGGCAGCCGCTACCGAATGAAATAAATCAATATCTTTACTCGTTTTGTAATATTCGTTTATTCGAAACCATTATTGCCCGTTGTAAGGTGACAAGGTCCCTTATAATTTTTGATGAATATGTTTGTTAAAATTAAATATTATTTTATTATACTTGCTTTGTAGATACAAATGTGTTAAGTTGTGTGTAAAATAAAAGCTATGTGAATATTGGAGTGCCGGAATATCTATGAACAGTGGCCGTCTAAGACAATGAAAAAGAAAAAAAAGGATATTATGACGAGGGAGCGGGCTAGAATGTAGCTATAGAGAGCATGTGGTGGTATAAAACGGAACGTAGAAGTCTGTTATTCTGTAGTGTAATGTAAAGAAGTGTATTCTATACCAAGTGTTTAATAATAAAATTGCTTTCGAGTGTTTTCAAATGATTCTGTAATGATATATATATAAGTGTATGTATTATTTTGTTCTGAGCTGTGAAATAATATAATGTGCCGACTTCTATAGCTACTATTTCAGCTTGACGACGGGTATATTATACATCAAGAAGAGCTATAGTAAAATGCTCATACCAGCAAAAATAAAGCAGGTAGCTTACACCGTGGAAAACACATTGTAACAAAAGATAATTTCAAACCACCATGTTTATTATTTTTTCACTCCTATTCTTGCGTGATATAAATGTTGAAGGCTGTAAAATATTTTTACGGACCTCGTAGAAGTTTTTATCCAGATTCTTTCGAATAAGAGACCTTCTACATTCAAGGATTCCCATCATGAGCCATTTTGCAGTTTACTTTTACTTTCTTTTCAACTAAATCTAATGTAAATTCTAAACTAGCTAAATTTAAATACTAAGCCCTGCTCTGCATCTGTCCCCCTGGAGGCAGAGAGCATCGACGTTCCAGCACATTCGCTCAGCGACAAGTCACTTCGTCGAAAGACAACGAAGAAAATGTTTCAATCGGGATAGAAGATCTTCTGGAGGAAACTTTTAGAATATTAGAAAATTTTGTAAATTTCCTGTCCCTGAATTCAAACTGGAGTCCAGCCTTAAAAATGTTCTTTAAAAGCCAAATAATGTGTTTTTAACGGAAGAGACCTGAACTATACAAAGAAAATGAAATGTCTAGGCTAGAAGTGGATGACCTTAAATCTAAAACTGTATCAACTGCTCACTACTGCAGCAAGTATTGCTGCTCCAAGGCTAGCGACCACGGCTGTTAGTCTAGCCATAGGTCAGTAGCTGAACCAGTAACTAGCGTTAACGACGCAATGTAGCGGTGTGTTGGGTAAATGGTTAAGGTGTCTGATTGGAGATATAAAGGTTCCGGTCTCAGATGGGTACTCTTAGTTAAGTAGAGCTGTAAACTCACAAACTGCAACTTTGAAAACATGTACTAAATGCAGATTACGATAAAAATCGTGAATTTGCTGCAGTGATGTGCCATTTATCACAGTTTCTCCTTTACGATATTTATTTGAATCAATTATACATAGGTTAATAACAAAATATACGAATTTGTACCATTTTATTAGAGCCATATGGTTTGTAACAAAGTGGCATTAATATGATATTAAACTAATGCTACGATTGCTAGAATTTATTCTTATCGACATTCCACACTTGCAACAGCTACACACGAGATCATATAACTTATTTTATTCGAATTATAATAAAGAAATATCAATCACAGATAAGTACGGTACATACAGGCAAACGCATGAAGAAAATAGTCAAAAGAAAAGGAGGAAATTATTAATCGCTATTGGCCGTTTAAATTTCAAGATCAAACATTTAGAATACTGTTGTATCTAAAATATCGTTTTAAAAATGTATAATTCAACAAATTAGGCTGTTCCTCATTAGCTGACTGATGTGTTACATGTCCCAAATCGCCGATGTGGAAATGCTCGTCCTCCATATTGACCAAAAGGTGTGTTAAGAGTGTGTTAGTATCTCCAACACAATGGCGACGCGTTTTCTCAAAAAAATGGCAAAACGCGAAAGCCGCCGAAAGCGCGCGTAGATCTCTTTGATTGTCAAAACGCGCGCTTCTAAACGCCCAGTGTGTACTGGTTCTTATATATATATATTTTTAATAAAAAAAAATACCACTCAGCGTTGCGTGGCGTGACGTAATGAATACCTTCTTCTGGGCTGTGCTTGAAATTTTAATTTTATTTACGAAGGTGGGGTCAGCATGCTGGTAGGCAGAAAGGATGAAATTCTTTTACCTAGTATATGCTAGCGTATGCTAGTAACAATTGGAAAATCGAGTGGGCTTGGCACTGAGTTTTATACAAGCAAAACAGTTTTGCTATGAGTTTTATAATTAACTGCAGTGTTCAGGAATTTCTTTTGTTGCACTGTTTACGCACACAGTAAAACTCTGCGCACACAATAAAACACTGTGGTATGTCTTATAACTCTACGTGAACGGTGGACAGAGGAATAAACTGAACATACAGGCGCCAAAGATCACAATCACAGTACATTAAAAATGAACTACCTGATCAGACAGGCGCCAGAGGCCACACTGCAGTAAAGATAATCACTCTAGTATTTGTATCCTGTTGATGTTTTAGGCTATGTAACTTTGGTTATTTATTAATACGGAACTCGTGAAGGCAATTTAAATTATTAAAAACTAAATTCAGTTGCGGGCAATAGTAATAACGTCTGTAACATGGAAGCCGTGGAGGCAATTTAAATTATTGGAACTAAATTCATTGTATCCTATGCAGGCATTGTGTGTGTCCCTTCCCCCCTCCCCCCTCCCCCCGTGCGGGCAAAGCTGCTGGGAGATCCAAGTTTGCTGTAAATCCTTACTTTATTTATTACACTAAGTTTTCTTTCGTTCCCTTGCTGTATGTGAGGTGAACAACCTTTTGTTACAGCGCACGACCTCTGTTGCATTTGTCTCCACGAGCGAAGTTCAGAAAATGCTCTTTGAAGTCTGTTAGAAATTAGAGATATTTTTCGCTAAAATAAACATATTGCGGTAAATTAAAATTACGATCTGCCGAAGTGTTTCAATAAGACTAAATTTTGTACAGGACAGTTTATTGACGCAGAACTGATTAAATTATTAACCATCCCCAATGACTCATCCAGGTCAAAATGCACAGCCAGATTTTCGATTGAACCAGTCACAGGTCTGAGTAGAAACTTCTGTGCTAGAGCAATTATTGCTGCTTAAGTCAACTTATGCAATATACTCTCAGACCGGCTGAAAAAATGGCGCATCAAGCTGAATACTACCAAATGTGAAGCCAAAATCTTCACACTCCGCCATCCAAGAAATCACAAAAAAATCAAGATCAACGAAGATGAAATAGAGTGGCACCCAGCAGATAAAACAATAAAATACCTAAGACTACACTTGGATAGTAAACTTACATGGAACCACCACATTAATCAGAAACTATCCGAAGCCTGTATCCGCATCTCCAAAGTCTATCCTATTATGAAGCTCACTTAAAATCGAAAGCGGGCTTTTACTCTATAAATCATTGATTCGACCCACCATATTATACGCGTCTCCCGTATGATGCACAGCCGCTCCATCCAAAATACAAAGAATACAGACCCTACAAAACAAACTTCTCTGCACTGTTTTAAAAGCAGCTTGGTTTATACGAAAATCACAACTTCACAGGGAAACTGGTCTCCAAACTATTAAAACCTACCTTATGAATTCTGCAAAAAAGTCTCTATAAACAGGCTAGAAGCAACTTCTGGAGCACAGTACTACAACCTAGGCCGCAGATCAACAACACAACAACGTCTAGAAACGTATTGCCTACCACAAGATATCTTAAACGACGACGCTGTATTTATAAAGTTATCATACCCCTAAACTATATTAGAATTATTATTATTATCTTAACTCATACTTGATTTGTTTGTGAATTTCCAAATTGTGTTCCTTAAATAGCCCTAAGAGAGGAAATACTATTGAAACTCCAAATTTTAAAGCAAAAGCATTTCAAAATGGTCTCACTTTAAATTTTATTTGAACTAGCTCTGAATCTATGTCAAACATATTATATGTCTTGAAATATCTCTACATGTCTTATGTTCCATAGTAATATAATTCTGATACAGGGGAATCCAATGGTATTGCCCTCAGGCCAGATGATGCATAATATCAAAAAACTGTATAGCATAAATGTAGATGCTCGACGTTTTACAATAAATCATAGATACAAAAAAAGTAAACATAATACGCTTGTGCTGATGTAAGTTCCAGCAGAGGACAATCAGATTTTCGAGGCATACGTAGTAATCGCTGGCCTCATAGTAATCGCGAGTCCGGTCGATAGCATGGATGTTTAGGTTAAGTGTTGTGGTGTGTTGTGTGCGTCCTGCAATTGAATGTTCAGATAAAATTCAGAAAGTTTAATTGCTGGCTGAGTGGCTGTAAGGCTGACTGCTAAATACAAGGGGAAAAAATAAAATACGTAGTAATCTTGTAAAAACCTCGTTGAACGATTGTCTTCAAAGATATCGCAGCATTTGTGAACAGTAACTTGGGATCCAATGGTCTTTTGCAACAATTGTTGACTGTCTGACTCTTTCCATTTTTTAATTATTCGTCGATGTCATTAAAGCCAGGAGAAGATGGGGCAGGGAGCAATAAGCCTTTTGAAGGAATCATCCCGACATTCGACTGGACTGATATCAGGAAACCATGGAAAACATAAATCTGTATGGGCGGATGGAGGTTTGAACCCGCGTCTTCCCGAAAGCTACCACTCACCAGCCGGTTTCGGTACTATGGATTTATATTAAGCATCTGTTCCAATCTTCTGCTGTAGTTATCTGTGCAAACCATGGGAAAGCTGTAGCAGTGCATGACGTCTATCTCTTCTGCAATCAAACAAGTCATTTCTACTTCGTCTCGCTCTGTGAAATTACCTCTTCTAAACCCTTACAGACCACAAAAAAATGTAATGCAGATAATGCTCTTTTCGGTCCTTAATTTATTTTATTTAACTACGTCCAACGCCGTGAGATAAGAAGACTGCTGAGAACAGAATTTATTTCCAACCTCCTAGAATAATGTTGTCGTTAACTTCTTACGCTACCTGTTCCCGAGTTCAGCGTTTTCGGTCCTCTAGATTGTAAGGTTCTTTATTTTTAGAAAATATGAAAATGAAATACTTTATCCACTTAAATATAATACTTTTACTTATGTTTCCAACGTCAGACCAGGAATAGGAACTTCATTTATCCCTCTTTGTCCATCGCTGAATTTATTTCGATACCCACGCTGTAAATCAAACCACTATTAACAAAATCATACCACATGAATTTTAAAAATCAACTCCTTTGTCTTTATTACAACCTCAATATTAAATAAACATTTGCTACTTATCTTCTATTTTCCACATAACAACCAATTATCAATTACAAATTCATATTTCGTTAACTGTATCTTTACTCTAATTTTCTGTCCTCAGACTAATATTTTCCAGTTACTAATGCCGCCTGGATTCTTCGCGGCTTCTCCATTGAGTCTTTCTCTTTCACTTCTTCTCTCAACACATTTTCTCTTCAAACTAACTCATTTTCTTCAAACAAAACCTTTTCTTCAACTTTTTTCAACTGTTCTTTATCCGCCAAAGATCTCGTACAATTGTCTTGACATTCTGTGACCTTGTTACTTACAAACTGAATGTTAGTGTTTACAATTACATCTACTAAATCACAGTCTAGCTCATGCGCTCATAGCGATCACTTCCGTGTTCCGGAGCTTAGTCAGTCTCGTAAACAGTCAAGTGAACTTACAGTCCGTCAGTGTAGTGAAAAATTTGAATTGCCTAAAGTTATACAAAACTAGGCTTCAATACTTAGCATCCACTGAGAGCCTGGGCCGTGCCCTAACATGGAGGAGCCTCCAGACACGGGGCAAATAATCAACGCGGCACTGCAGCCGTGTTATTTTCCAGAAACAGCCTCTTCAGCCCCGCCGATGATGCACTTCCAACAAGGAATCCAGCCACAGCCATCTCATCTTCAGCCGCTCAACTTCCCAGGTAACGACGCTGCTTCTGCAAGTTGCCCCTCGATCGCAGTGTTGAACAATGTAAATTCGGAAGAAAGAACTGCTAAACGTTCTCGCATAGGGGAAACCCTACTGAGCTACCGAACGAGGAAATGTCCTACTGAAACAGTAAACAATCCAGTGAGTGTGCCCCAGGAGTTAGCTACCATGTCATCAATGGTGTTCTACCCAATTACTTCAGCCGCAGAATTAGATCATCAATATGATAGCCGTGATCCAACCCAAACCACATCAAACGAGGGTACGGGCATGGATATCACAAGCATTCCCGCGGATTGTGAAGGAGTTCAAAGTATAGTATCGAACAATCGGAACTCTACTAACCAAAATAGTGTCCCCCAGTTGCCAAGCCCAATTTAAATTCCAATAAAGACAGAAGTAAGAATAACCGATATAGCCGCACAGACACGGGTCCATACTTAGTCTTTGTGGAAAGTGTGGATAAAAATATTTGTAGACTTCACCCCATGTCAATAGGGAAACTTCTTTATACACATAGCCCAGCACAGAAGCATGACATCATCAATATCGTAGCGGCCGGGAGAAATAGGTTAAAAATCGAAACCAATTCAGCGGCCTCTGCTAACTTGTTGGTTCAATCTACAGTTTTCAAGGACAGAAACTTAGAAGCATTCATTCCAAATTTTTTGATAAACAAACAAGGTATTATCAGGGACGTAGACACCTCCCTGTCAGAAGAAGAAATCCTACAGGCGATAGAAAGCCCTTACCCAGTTATCGCAGTTAAACGGTTTACCAAGAAGAACTCATACCAAAATAATGATAGGAGAATACCGATACCAATATGCATGATCACCTTTAGATCACAATCCCTTCCGGACCACATAGCAATCTTTGGAGCACGTTGCCCAGTCGAACCTCATGTCCCACAAATTCTCGTCTGTGATAATTGTTTACGATTTGGCCATCGTATAACTCAATGCCGCAGCGCTCCCCGCTGCAATAAGTGCGGAGGCCCACATACCTGGGAGACGTGTGCCAGCACAGCTGGTCCACAATGTGTGCATTGTCACGGTCCTCATTTATCCAATGACAGAATATGTCCTGTAATTGTTCAACAACAAAAAGCACGTGAGGCAGCGGCCCATAATAAAGCCTCTCCCATGCCGAATTGGTATCTCACCCATCGTCAGACATATTCGCAGGCAGCCAGCGCCGCTCCGCTGTATTACGACGAAAAGCAATTCCCCCCGCTCTCTCCAATTGCAGTGCAGCCACCTAGTTTAGCCTCAACAAATGCTTTCCAAAACTGTCCTATGTTCCCTCTCCAACAAAATCAAGAGTCTCGTCACCAAAGTAAAGTGCTCTCTCCAAACCAACCGATATATACTACTACTACCGTCGGCCGCAACAAGCAAAGGCCAGCAACCCCAAAAGCACAAAATTCCAATTACCCTCCTGTTTACCAAAGAATGTATGTACCCCATCATATACCAATAACACCTATCACACAGAATCCTTACCCTCCTCAACCCCAGTATAAGGAAAAGTCCCCCTTACACGAAAAAGTAGCACTCATAGAGAAGATATTGCAAATTATCCTGAACATGATTCAAGAATGTCAAGCAGCTCCATCTGATACCTCCCAACTCGACCCAATTCGTCACCTTCTTACCAACCTAGCAGGAATCAACTAAAGAACCGAATACTCTCTCTACTTCCTATGGCGATAAAACTTATGCAATGGAACGCTCGATCTGCTATTGCCAATAAAGACATCCTATCTAAGGAATTGCTCGGCAACAACGTAACAGTAGCAGCTATCAGTGAAACCTGGTTTAAGCCACATGCCCCTATCCATTTCAGGGGATATAACATCATCAGGGAAGATAGAACTGACGGAAAGGGAGGCGCGGCACTCTTAATAAAGGAAAACATTTCTTTCCAACAAATACAGATAAAATGGGGCGTAAAAGAAGTACAGGCTGTAGCCGCGGAAATAGTAACACCTACGGGTGCCTACACTATATTATCACTATATAAACCACCACATGTGAGGGTCAGCTGTAACGAATGGAACCAATTGTGGGCGTCACTTCGTACCCCGTTTCTGATCTGTGGTGATTTTAACGCCCACCATACTGCTTGGGGCAATGACACATCGGACGCAGACGGAAGATCATTATTAAATTCTATAGAAGACTATAATCTAGTCATTTTAAATGATGGCTCACCCACACTAATTCCGACTCCCTACAGACGCCCAACATCGGTAGACATTTCTATAGCCTCACCAAATTTCCACGCGGTAGATAAATGGGAAACAAAAAGATATACATTGGGATCGGATCATTTCCCAATTTACATAACAATAGGAATGGAATTAAACCCGCGAACTAGATATCATGCTAGTAGTCCCTGGCGTATCCAGGAAGCCTCGTGGTCTACGTACAGAAAGGTCATCTCAGAGGAATTAGCCAATCTTAATCCTAATCTATCTGTAAAGGATTCTTACGACGCTCTGATATCAATTATAAATAGGGCGGCGATGAAGTCGATTCCTCGCCGTAAAACTACTGAAAATTGCAAAAAATACAAAGTGTTCTGGTGGGATTCAGAATGCTCCAAAACAGTAGCAAAACGTAGGTTGGCCCTGAGTAGTTATCGTAAAGTACAGACGCTCGAAAGTTATTTGGAATATAAGCGGGTGGATGCTCAGACAAAAAAATTTCTAAAACGGCGGAAGAAAGAGGAATGGATTAAATACTGCAACGGCATAAATAAGGATACAAGCATTTCAGACGTTTGGAAGAAAATTAGAGCATTAAAAAATTAAACTCAAATCGACCTGTAGAAGCTGACCCGGTCTGGTTGGAAGAATTTGCAGATAGGATAACACCATCCTCATGCATTACAGCTCCGATGAGCATACCTGAATCGGAAGAGGAACACTCTCATCCAATGATGACCCCTTTCTCTAGAATAGAACTAGAAAAAGCCTTATCAACAAACCAGAACACATCCCCGGGAATTGATAATATCCATTATCCAATGCTTACAAATTTGCCGTCAGAAGCCAGAGATTTACTTCTCCATATTTTCAATGAAACATGGACAAAAAATGAGTTAATGGAGGATTGGACAACACAGGTGATTTTACCGGTCTTAAAACCTGGAAAAAATCCACTACTACAGGCTTCGTATAGGCCAATAGCTTTATCATCGTGCGTAGGGAAGACTCTAGAGAGAATGATTAAGAACCGCCTGGAATGGTGGTTAGAGGCGAACGATTTACTCCCTCAATCACAATTTGGATTTCGCAAAGGCAGAGGGACAATAGATAATTTAACTATTTTGACAACGGATATCACTGATTCTTTTAAAAGAAAAAACTGTACGGTCTCTCTGTTTTTAGACATTTGTTCGGCTTATGATCATGTGCAAATCCCTATCCTAATGGAAAAATTAAAAAGATTGGGGCTTCCAGAGAGGCTAGTGTATGGCATTAACACCCTGTTGGGGGAAAGAACAATCTTCATACGATACAGGATCATACCATAGGACCAAGAAAACTCTATACAGGACTACCTCAAGGGGCTATTCTGAGTCCACTATTATATATTCTATACGCATGGGATTTGGAAAGAGTAGTTAATCCAAACACCCGAATTCTCCAATATGCGGATGACATCTGTATATATTGTATGGCGGCTACAATGGAGGAAGCGTTATCCAACCTAACAATTACGATGATGAACATGGACAAATGGTTTAAACGGAATGGGCTACAAATCTCAACTGAAAAGTCCTCAGTGATAATATTCACCAGAAATCGATTAGATCTTAACGAAATCAGAACAGTCAGAATAGGAATCTACTCATTTACAGTTAAATCCAATGTTCGCTTCCTGGGTCTAGTGCTGGACTCCAAACTCAGTTGGATTCCCCACATTACTCAAATAGTTAATTCCTGTAACCCAGCTCTGAACATTATACGAAGCGTAACACGGGTATGGTGGGGTGCAAATCACAACACCCTCTTAACAATATACAGAGCCTTAATTCGATCTAAAATAGATTATGGAAGCATTCTATACAGCAACGCAAATACTCGAACCCTTTCCATGCTGGACAAACTCCAATACAGCTGTATACGAACCTGTCTGGGAGCCATGAGATCGACTCCCACTAACGCCCTACTGATTGAAGCTCGGGAGATGCCCCTGAATATCAGACGAAACTGGCTGGCTAGTAAATATATTCTGGAAAGGCTAGCATACAGGAATCATCCAATTATCTCGAAATGCAAAGCTTTGTATAACCATGGATACATCACAGAGCGTCATAGACTGGCTGAAGTCCTCCACAGTTACAGAGAGTGGGAAAAATTGGCAGACAGAATTATTCCAACGAAGATATTTCCCCCATATGAGTATTATTCCAGCACTAGCAGGTACAGATACCAATATATTACATAACTCCTGAGACCAACCAACATGTCACCTACAAACAAGCAGTAAGGAAATACCTGGAGGACAATTGGAATTATTCGTTTTTTATATATACGGACGGATCCAAAATAGACTCAGGGGATGGAGTAGGCTGCGCCTTTTATTGCCCGAGGACCAAGTATCAAGAAAAGTACAAATTACCATCGAATACATCAATTTATACGGCAGAAGCCATCGCTATATTAAGAGCACTTGAGCACAGCTTGACATTGACTGAGACGAGTTTTTTAATAATCTCTGACTCGCTTAGCGTACTGAACTCCATCCAAAGAAAATTTTTGGGCAAGAAAAACCAATCAATTTATAGTTAAGATTGTGGAGACATATCTAGAATTGTCCAGAAGAAATAAATCCATAAACTTCCTTTGGCTAAAAGCACATGCAGGGGTTCCGGATAACGAAACAGTGGATCAAATGGCAAAGACAGCCGCTAGAATAGGAGACACCTTAGATATCCAGCTTCCGTACACTGACTACCTCTTCAAAATAAAAACAAAGGCTCTGAACAAATGGCAAACTGAATGGGACTCCAGCAAAAGCAGGAAGGGACATCATTATGGATCGATTCAACCCCGAATACCATCCCGCCCATGGTTCTTCAACTTTCCGGATCATAGAGGCGTCATTTCCACTATAATTAGAATGCGCTTTAACCATGGTTTATTCCCCCAGCATTTACATCGGATACACATCCTAAATACTGATATTTGTGATTGCGATAGAGCAGAAATAGGGGATATTAATCACGTAGTGTTTTCATGCCCTAAATATAAACAACATCGACAAAGATTTATAAAACAACTCGTCAACTATGGAATACCTCTCCCAACAAGCATTAGCTGTCTATTGCACGGTAACAACGTGACCATATACAAGTTGCTAAGTAACTTTGTAAAGTCAACTAATATAAAAATTTAGATGTGAAAAACTAGTTGATTGTAAGGATTTTAATCATTGTAATGTCAAAAAAAAAAAAAAAAAAAAAACTATAAGGAACTAACAATAATTTATATATCTGTATATTTCACTGTATCATTTGTAATTATGTGTGAGCAATTGTATTTAAACATAATGTGTCAAACCCCTTTAGGGGATATACAAAAATGTTCCTTTCTGATTAATCAGTTTACCTAGTTCTATCGTTTATATTTTACTAATCATGTCAAGTCTTGCTCTCTTACCTAAATGTAAAATGTTTATATATGTATGTACAAATGGATGATGGTTGTATAGTGCCTAGGCGCTTAAAGCCAAATAAAAATTAATAAAAAAAAAATCTACTAAATAAAAAAAAAACTTTACTAATGTTAAAATCACAAAAGGTGAGGTTGTATACCTCACAAGATCTTTCCACATCAGAATTTCATTTACACTTTTGCATGAATCATGTTGTTTCCTGTACTTTTTACACTCTTTTATGGTCTTTTTCTGGTGAAGATACGATACAACATAACTGAACAATTGATAAAGCTTTTATCCTGCTGTTTTGAGATATGGCTGGAAGTAACTGAGCATATGGAAGGTATTAAAACAGTTTACTAACGGGATTAATTTACAAATAATTACGAAGAATCAAATTTAATAATCTCGCAGAAACCACCATGTTATTAGCAGTGTCGTCAGTCGCATATCAAAAACTTGTGGGGCTTCATAACATTTTGCTCCAATTGCCATCCTAGCACCTGACCGTTATTTTTATGAATTCTTTCTCGCAGTAATGTGAAATTATATTTTTTCACGAACAATACTTTCAATTCACCACACAAATCGTTCTAGCATATGGCAACTACAGTCTGTTTTATGGTGTTTGAAGTACTGTGGCCTTTATTACAGTCTTCCATCAAGATTTTTCATCGAACATTATAGTTTTATTCAGCCGCTATGTCTTGGTATTCTAACACCGTGAAGTTTCAAACTGGTGTGCCACTGTATTTCTTCAAGTATAACTATAGCAACATGGTAACGATCATTTACATTAAAGGTACAAGTTACTTATCGCAGTAACCTCAATTTTTAAATCCATACTCCTTTGATTCACTTTCACCAAAATATAAGAAGCACATACTTTTCAGTAATAACGTATTACTAAGTTAAGGTGAATAGAAAGTCAATGAAATCGGCCTGAGGATCAAAGTCCTTACACAAAATTAACAGGAGAAATATTCGCTATGGTTTCGAAGAGGGATATTATATATATATTCTGCGATTTCATCTCGAAAACTAGGAAAAGGTTTATACCGGTGTATTATCTGGACTGATCGTATTAATTCTTCTTATGTTATTATGTATTGAAGGTATCACAGCGACCGTAATATGAAATTAATTCTTTTTTTTTTTTTACTTTTTTTGTAGAATTTTTTTTTAAAGATATTGTTCAAATTTGATCTTCCTCTTGGTTAGTTCCCATTAAAACACTGATTTCCATTAATACATGATGCACTAATGTTTTGTTGTAGGAGAGACAGACCTATCTTCAATTGCATTTATATATACAATTTATTTCTTGTTTTGCTTACTACTATGACTGGATTTACTTCTCCGTTGGTTACATACGAATGCCTATTCCCTGTACACATCGTTCATCTCCTTATTGCTTCGGTTTTAACATTTCGTCGACGTCGAGGCCGGTAGAACTGGAAAAGGAGGGGAGGAAAGGAGCGAGAAGGAATTCTGCCATAGCTTTTTGATGGAAAAATCCCGACATTCACCTGGAGTGATTTCGTGAAACCATGCAAAACCAAAATCTGGATGGCCAGACGAAATTTGAACCCAAGTTGTCCCTAATGCCAAGCCAGAGTTGTTCGTCTAATTGCGTAGGAAATTAGCTATTAAAGTTTCTATATCCCTCTAAGATTTGAATACATCTTATCACCATGAATATCTTGTGCAATGCTTCATTTCACGTCATTTTTTTCATTTACTCCTTTTGCAGAATATGCCTTACTTCGGTCTTGGCTTCATTGGACAAAGGTTTAGATGATATGGTATAGCGAATAACTACCAATTGGAGAACCGAGATTAAGCTCTCGAGAAAGATGAGGATTTTATTAGAAACTAAATGTGTGGAACGACTTTCCAGGCACACCCAGCCTCCTGTCAAACAAAATCTACGAGGGGAAGTTGTAATTATACTTGGAATATCTATGTTCTATACCAGAATATAATTGAAGAACTGCAAGCTAGTGCCGTCGCCAAGTGAGTTTCACTCCTATCTAGAGTTTTACGTAACAATCTTCTGAATACAAATTGTAGATAACTTTAAATAACGAAACTGTCGTTCACAGTTTGCATTCAAGTTTTTACTGATGCAGAAAACACACTTAAAAATATACAGTCAGACTTCCTCGGAAGATTTATTGAGGCACAAAACTGACATAATGGTTGGCGACCGCTCAGCTGCGACTCGTAACCATATACACACGCTATCAAATTTCTGGGTGGGGTCAAAGGACCCGACAGAAGTTGCTGGAACGCTAAACAATGTAGCTAACAACAGAAATCACTTCAAACAGCCAAAACTTATTCAAAATCAGTTAAGAAGACACGAAATCATTTACAAATGAAATTACAGAATATTTACAAGTTTTATGATAACACTGATAATATATAACCACAGCAAAGCATCAGAATCACACTTTTAAGGTGACAGGTGGCTTCAAATATCCAATTACAGCTCTTCAATTAATAATCCAGGCTTCGTAATACTCTAACACATACTATATGGGCATTGGGCAACCCCGGCCCCAGGGCCGGATCGGCCCTCCACCAACTTCAGTCCGGCCAGTGAGAGATTCAGAAATTTCAAATAACGCTTCAAACTCAAGTCTCCCATTAATTTTCTTATGATTTTTCTATCTGTTTTTGTTAATTTGCTTTTTGTATTTTTGATTATCCTATTGTAATTCTAGTAAATAAAAAATGTGTTAATTTTTATCGCCTTTTTATTCACTACTATCTACTTCTTTCCTACCTACGGCCCGCGACCTGATTAAGTCCGGACCGCGACATGATTAAGTCCAGAAATTACGCCTCAGCTAAACAAAGGTTGCCCATACCTGCTCTAACACGTTAAAAGAAGTCCATTAATCACGAATTTTTACAAGATATCCCATTCTAATTATGACATAGTATAGAAATAAGTTTAGATATTCACAGAAAATTATTTTTTCCTATACTACAGACAAACTTAGTAGTGTAAAGTAACTGGTTCATAGGGATTCTACAAAGTGTGCTAATAACCACGCTACCTAGATTGTGCGAAGTGAATACGGAGCTTTACCTCCATCAATTCAACCCTACGAGAGGCCTATAATGGTGATATCCTTTACCTTTTTTTTGTTTTGGTTTTTTTAAAAAGAAGATGTACTACTTCATATGTTTTCGGTATTATATTTTTAATGATTTACGGCTCGACGTGAATGTCAAAGAGACGGGATAGGATTAGGGCCAAGGAACTGGAAGGAATTTAGCCATGCCCTTTCAAAAGAACCATCGCAACATTCACCTGGAGTGACTGTGCGAAACCATACAGAAATGAAAATCTAGAATTTTAATTTCGCTTTACGGTTAAAATAGAAAGCTGCTCAAAGTGAGATGTGTTGTTACAGTGCAAGTATGCTCTCCTTCCGGGTAAACTTTACACCAAACATCTCTCTTATATCAGTATAGCTCAGCTTATATAGGTTGGTTTGTTATTGATTGCTCTGAAGTGGCCGTTAGTTCTGCTAAGTCACACAATGCACCCGCATCAGATACAGCAGTGGCACATGTATGATTCAACTCTACGAAACAGTTCCACAACTTCAGCTGACTGGTTTTACGAAACATCACACTCTTTTCATTATTACTTTTTCATCGCGTTCTGTAATATATCTGATTGCATTTCAGAATTAACAGACTTCGTTTAGGCAATTACTGAATTGAAACTGCTCATCTAATGGTCGACAAAAGATACTCATTGTGTGGAGGGCTCTAGAGAATATAAGTAATCTGACGTCAGCAGGGAACAAAATTTGTCGAAATTTATAGCTGCTAAAATAAATTTTGAGTGGGGGGAGACGCCTTTGATGCACCAGATTTGAGATTAGGGTTACATTTGAGGCGAAACAAACCATCTGCACGATTCATACATAACAGAGATAAATCGTCTAAAATTTTTAGACAACGAAATAAATACGTATTCGGAACTTTATTATACCAGTAAACCGTCCGGCCATCCAGAATTCGGTTTCAGTGGTTTCCCAAATCACTCCAAGAGAATGCCGGGATGGATCCTTCAAAATCCTTGGCCGAATTCCTTCCCGATCCTTGCCCCCGTCCTTTCCTACCTATAATGACCTCGTCGTTCACGAGGCGTAAACCTTAAGAGAAAGATATATATATATATATATATACTAGTTTAAAATCTCAAGTGCCCGTTATCATGTCTACAGTTATATTCTGACTATCGTGACGATTGTTCACAGTGATATTCTAGCATAAAGGTATGTATCAAAGTTTACAATAAAATCTGTCACCAGCACTTTCATTTGCTCCTTGTAGTTCTTAATCTGTATTTAGAGTAGGGGAGGGTATTTGTTTATTCAAACGTACTGTCTGGCTTAGCAGTTATATAAAAGGTATTCCTTCTTCTTGGAAGAACAATGGGACTATAATTAAGCATGTTTGGTGTACTGGACGCTTTCAAACGTCAGAGATGACATATCTGCAGCTAACGTAAGTTACAGTATCAGCATTTAATAAATCGATTTTACACTGTGCTGAAGACTAACATACCGAGAGATCTCGAATAAAATTGTAATTATAGATATTATCACAGAAACAATGTACAGAATTAAGTAAAAAATAAATCTAATGTTGCGTGATATCACAAATAGGAAAAATTAAGAAAAGTTGTACACAAAAATAACTCTTGCACAAAATCACATTAAGATCAGTAGAATGTGATTCAAACATTTTAGAAGAGTCAAATTATAATTTTAAATGAATACACCTTGGCAATGAAAGCTTTCGTCAAGTGTGAAATTGTAACTTGTTTGCAATATCTGCAAATCACATACGAGACTTTTTTAACCGAATCAGCAGTACTTCCGAGTGGTGGGTGAGCGGTAACGCTCTAGCCTCGCATCCAGGAGGATGATAGGACGATGGTTCGAAACCCCGCCCGGCCATCCAGATTTGGGTTTTCCGTGTTTTCCCCAAATCAATCCAAACCAATTCGGGAATAGTTCAATGAAAAGGCAATGGTGGAATTCCTTCCCGTTCATTGCCCCCAGACAATTTTCACGTATCGCTAAATGAGTAAAGGGTTTTCCTTTGGCCTTCTTTCGTATGATGATATGGAAATGGTAGCGCCGGATTTTGCTTTTTGCTTCTGGTTTTACGCCTCGTAGACGTCGAGCTCTATAGAGGCGAGAAACGACTTAGGACAAGGAACTGGAAACAATTAAGCCATGGCCTAATGAAGGAACCATCCCAGCATTCACCTCGAATTATTTCCGGAAACCATAGAAAACTATAATGAGCATAGCTAGATGGGGATTGTGAGATTACAACCATAGTAAGAATGATTTACGTAAATAAGATGTTAATGTACACGGTTAAACAGCTTCAGCATAAGTATTTTAAAAATTTAAAAAAAAAAAAAAAAAGATGGAAAAATTAGGTTGGCTAGCCTGTAACATGAATCGTAATGTAATGATTATCGCTGAGATTTGATTGTGTATTTGGTTGTTATGAAAAAAGTGTTAAGCCTGTGGACTAGAGATTTGTTTGAATTAAATGAATAAAGGTATGAATTTATAAATGGTTAAATGTAGTGTTGTAAATGAATGTTTTAAAGTTGAAAAAACGTGAGAAGAATTGTTTATTGTGAAACAGATTATTTATCAACAGCAAGACAGCTTTCGTTAGTCGTTTTGGATGTGAGTCCAAAATTAATTACGGGCTTGTAATGACCAAACGTTGCTTGGGGTTATGCAACATTCGCATTAGCTTGATCGTGTTGCCTGTATAACTGATACCTTTTCTCGAAGATGCTGTAGTTCTTTAAACCGGTCGCCAAGCTATTAGTTTACCCTGTAATAGCTAACAGGTCATACATAAATGAAAGTCACTTGTATTTACGAATTTGAAATATATTCTGAAAGTTTGCTGAAGTTAACACTGGTATCAGATTACACCGTTGAAAACATTTAAGGCAATATCGAACTTCGAAATCACAAATGAAGATGCAGGTATCCTACAAACCACAACACTGATGAAGAATTCACTCTTTAAAAACATATTTTCTATTTGCTACCCCAAAATTAGAGTGAGCTTCAAGATAGTTCTCAAACACTGCTTAAACTATCGTAAAAAAAGTTCTTTCACTGAGATTAGCTTAAAGTTTTCTTAAAGTGAGTGAGAAAGTCCACGAACTTGTTCCGAAGCGAGATAGTTGAACTTTCAGTAGTTACATTTGGCTTATCTATTGCTGAATTGCCGTGGAATACCAGTCTATTCCCGCAGGGAAACACTATTCTTTAGTGAATTAGGAAAAAAAAAAAAACAAAACCACTCCAGGGATCACTAATTTTAAGCGGATTTTCCCGAAATTTTAATATGTCATAGTTTAATTTATTCCCAATCTTTTTGGTCATGACAACTTTTCTCAAACTTATTCTCGTTTAAGAGCTACTAATTTCTAAACGTCACACATGCTGATGCTATCACATGTCAACACTAAATTTCGTTTTTCTTACTTTAAATTTCAAGTTAGCTCTGAACTGTTATATGTTTGTTATTAACTGAATTTTTCTCTCTCAATTTAGCCTACTTTTATCTTCTTAGCTGTTTTATCTAAAAAGTTCCAATTCTTTATTTTTACAATATCTTCTCAGATAAATTTTAAAAGCATACAAAATACACCTTAACATGATCGTCATTCTCTGCTTCCTTAATGGAAATGAATCCAACAAACTTCATTATGACTGAAAAACAACCTTATTTAAGGTGTATGCCTTTTACAAAAATAGTTTAGATTCAATTTAAAAAGTGATTTCTTGTTAAGAAAATTATTATAAAAGTTCTTTACTATACAATTATATGAGATTTGCCTCTTTCTAAATGGTTTTAGCAAGATAATGGACATATAACAAGGTTATGTTCTGACAAGAAAAGTGCTTTACTATTGAAAATGATTATAAAAGTTATTCGCTATATGCATTCTATGTAACACGCCTCTTGCTGAACGGTTTAGGTAAGATAATAGGTATTAACAGGCTACATCTAATGAAAAATAAGTAAGGATTTGAACCCGCATCCTCGCAAATGCCGGCCCGAGCGTCGCCGCTCATCCAGTAGGCTCGGTTCTGTGCAGCCCTCAAGGGTCACTGACCTCACTACGTCACGGAGAGCAAGAGTTTAGTTCTATAATGTTGGCGACATGTTTTTGAGTCCATTAAGCGGATTGGTGCCAACCTTGGGCGGAATCTTCCTTAGTTCTTTGCCATGCGGATGACCTCAGGGCATGGTGGGACCAGAAATAGAAGTAAGAATTCCGGCGAGATATAGTCAGCCAGTTAATGTTCCAAAGAAGAGGGATCGATATCATTTGAGATAAGAACCAAAGAGACTAAGCGTGGTGGGCGAAAGGTTAACGTTCTGGCCTCACATTCGAGAGGACGCGGGTTCGAATCCCCGTCCGGGCATCTATATTTGGGTTTTCCATGGTTTCCCCAAATCACCCCAGGTGAATGCCGGGATGCTTCCTACAAAAAGGCCATGGCCGAATTCCTTCGCGTACCTTGTCCCCAGTCCCCTCCCGCCTCTAATGACCTTAGCCGTCGACGAGGCATAAAAAAAAAAAGATTTTTTGTTTTCTTCTTAAGACTTTACGACTCGTCGACGTCGATACAAAGTTCATTAGGGATGAGAAAGGGCTGGGAGAAAGAACGGGAAGGAATTCGCCCATTCCCTTTTAAATAAACCATCGCAGAATTCGCCTGAAGTGATTTCGGGTCCGAAATCTGGTTGGTGGTTGAGCGGAAAGGCGTTCCTGAGGATGAAGGTCGAACCACCATCCGGCTATCCAGATTTCGGCTTTTCATATCTTCCCAAAATCACTCCAGGTGAATGCCGGGATGGTTCCTTCAAAAATTCCATGGCCAAATCCCTTTCCGTTCCTTATTTCCCATTTTCCCATGACCTCAACGTCGACGAGACTTAATACCTGCGGAATTCCAAGCCCGCCATGAGCAGCGCTCTCACCGAGCTGGTACAGCTGTTCTCATTTCACGATTATTCAGTGATGGTTTCTGATCTGTAGGAATACGCAAGTCGTTCTTCTTGCATCATTTAAAATACTGTCAGCAGAATGGGCCACAGCACAGGAGGAAGAGAACCGAAGACTGTAGTCCTCACATTCTCGCTATTTATTGTCATAATGATTTCGGATTCCGTTGCAAGATGGTATGTTCAGATACGTACTAACAATCGTTTCTCATTCTTACATTCCGAAAATTACACGATCAGATGCGTATTAACACTCCTGTTTCCCTCTTAGTCTTGCATTCGGGAGGACGCGGGTTCGAATCCCCGTCCGGGCATCCAGTTTGGGTTTTCCATGGTTTCCCAAAATCGCTGCAGGAGAATGCCGGGATGCTTCCTTCAAAAGGCCATGGCCGAATTTCTTCCCGTTCCTTGTACCCAGTCCCATGCCACCTCTAATTACCTTAGCCGTTGACGAGGCGTAAAGTAAAAAAAAATCCCACTTACTTTCAAGAACTGATATCGCACTAACATTCGTTTTTTACGTGGTACAGTCAGGAATGCTGATTGAAAGGGCCCACTCATTTAACAGTGATTTACATAGTACTGAGGCATATGATGTCTTCTCCGTTGTTATCATTGTGGTTCGTATGCTGGGTGTCTCCCGTTAGCAGATGGAGATAGGCTGGAGCCGTGACTTCGTACAGTTAGCTTCACTTGGCGACACTAACCGCTGTGCATCTCACCTTCCGCGGCAGCCACATAGACCTCATGTGGAAGTCAACGCATGGCACAGTTAAGACTCAAGCACGACACCCTGTTTCAGCTCCGTTATAGAAGCCATTTAAAGTAATTACCTCCTGGTCAGTTGAGGATCATATCGGAACAAATTGTATTTCCAACTCTTCGGTTTACTAGTTATATTTTACAATTCCGCTTCACATAGTCATTTTGACTGCCGTTTTTTTTTTCCTATGCGCGCGCGTTAAGACGCCACCACACTGGCAGAGGGACCAGAATCGACTCCTGATGCCGCGTACCAGTCGTCATCATTGTAGTTTTTCCCACAATCATCATCGCGAATGTTGAGACGCACCCCAATCTACATCTGCATCTATACTCTGCAATTCACAAATATTGTGGGTGGCAGAGGGTGCTAAGCACCAATCCTAATTCTGTGCATTCCAATCCCGAACAGAATGAGGAAAGAAAGAATAGATTAAAGTATCAGTACGGCATCTTATTTCTCGAATCTTATCTCTCCTGTCATTGCGACCTAAATAGGTTGGCGGAAGAAGTATTTCGTTGCATTCGTAAATTAAAGATTTTCGTATATTCTCCAACAAATTCAAACGAAAACGACGTCGTCTGTCCGCCAAACAATCCCAGCCCACCCCTAACATCTATCAGCTCCGCGACACTTCCGTAAGGACTGTAACTAGCAGTCACGAATCGAGCGGCTCTACTCTGTACTTTCTCTAACGTGTCAATCAATCCCTTGCGATACGGATCCCAAATTCCACAACAGTATTCCAAATGCGACCGCACTAATGTTTTGTAGGCTATTTCCTTTGTATGACCATTACAACTTCTCAAAATACGACCTATGAATCGAAGTTTAGAGTTAGATTTGCCTACGACGGAAGTTATGTGTAAGTCCCATTTCATGTTGCTTTGTACTGTTACGCTTAGATACTTCAGGGAATCCACCGAGTCAACAACTGAATTTTTAACTTTGTACTAGTGAGAAAAAGAGGTATTTTTATTACTTATTTGCATTGCCTTGCACTTTTTGCAGTTAAGTGTAAGCTTCCATTTATAGCACCACTTCGAAATAACATCCAGATCGCGCTGAATTTCCAAGCAATCGTCAGAGCACCTTATTTCCCTATAGATAACTGTACCGTCGGCAAACAATCGCAACCAGCATTTGACGTTGTCACCTAGATCGTTTATAAAAATTGAGAAAAGAAGTGGTCATATTACACTTCCTTGAGGAATGCCCGAAGTAACATTTAACTTAGAAGAGGCTTCCGCGTCAACAACGACATACTGTGACCGACCAGTTAGAAAATCGCGTATCCATTCGCAAATCTGATCCGATATACCGTATGCTCGAATCTTCGCTGAAAGCCGGTTGTGTGGTACAGCGTCAAAAGCTTTCTGAAAATACAAGAAAATTGCATCAACTTGTGATCCTGCATCGATAACTTTCATTACGTCATGCGAAAATAGGGCCAGTTGCGTTTCACACGATCTGTTCTTCCGAAATCCGTGTTGGTTTGCTGTAAGTAACTCGCTTTCATCAAGAAACTTCATAACGTTAGAGCATATGACATGCTCCAGAATTCTCCTGCAAACAGATGTTTGAGACATGGGTCGATACTTCCTATGATCTCTCCGATCTCCTTTCTTGAAAACGGGAATCACCTGCGCTATTTTCCATTCAGAAGGTACTTTTCTTTCTTCTAAAGATTTACGAAATATATCTGACAGAAATGGTTCTATACCATCGGGACCCGGCGCTTTCCCCCACTTCAGAAGCAATAATTACTATATTACCTACACAAACAATTTGTACTGGATCCATCTCAAATTCTACACGCCGTGGGAAAGCTATACATTTCACAAACCAAAATACATTTATTACACACAGAACATAGATGCGCGTTTCACAGACAGTGGCAACACAACATTCCTCCAACAGGGTAAATACTTCGGATCTGGCAAATACAGTCTTATCACAGGGCACAAGTTCCGGACTCCTGTGGTCCAATAGGGCCGATACGAAAATAAAAAGAATTTATCCCAATGTAGATATCACATACTACAGCGTTCTATCTTAAATACAATTTCGAGCTGTGAACATTCACTTTGACAACTATAAATTTTTAAAAATAATTAATTACCCAAAACTGTAACTTACAATTTCAGGAGGCACTACTGAAAATATACTGAACTCAACTGAACTAAACTTTGAAATTGAACCACCAAAGTGATTTATAGTTTGTTTTTTTTTTTTTTTTTTTTTTTTTTTTTTTGCTGTCACCAGTCTTTCAACTGGTTTGATGCAATCCTCTGTCCCTTCCTATCCTGTGCTAACCTCTTCATATCCCTTACAACCCACGTCCTCAATTATCTGCTTCAAATATTCTAATCTCTATCTTCCTCTATAGTTCTTACCTTCGACTGTTCCCTCCACTAACAAATTAACTAATCCAGCATGTCTCAAAATATGACCTACCAGCCTGTCTCTTCTTTCTGTAAGCTTCTTCCACAAACTTCTTTCCTCATCCATCATTTCCAAAATGAGGAGCAGATTGGGGAAAGTCCCTGCATTCGACGGATAACCGCCTGAAACTTGAATCAGGACGGCGGGTACGTGAGGTCAGGAGTCTGAACCTGGCCCGCTGTACCTTTAACGCGGTCATCCACACTGGTGAAAACACACAAAACTTAATATAGACCCTAAACAGCGATGTAAGAAATATGGCGTGATTCTTCGTTTGGTAAAACATGCCACACTAACAAAATGTATCCTGTAAAATCTAAGTCGAAGTGTTAAACGAGTTATTTACCTTCTTCTCGCTGAATTATGTTGAGAACAGTGCCGTAGCTAGGTTAACAAGGGTCCTGGTGCAAAAACTATTTTGGTGAGCTCAGGCCAGAATAACGACTTTTTTTCAGCTCTACAAAGTCTTGTGAGGTTTGCTGGCAGGAGCTCCCTGAACTTTAGGAGGCCCTCCTGAAGTGAGCGTGGGCCCCCGTAGCTGCACTTGGGGGCCCCCTTAGCTTGGGGGCCCCGGTGCACGGCACTGCCTAGCCCTCCGATATCTTCGCCCCTGGTTGAGAAAGAAAAAGATGATCATTTACTTCAGTTATATAACACATAAATTACACATTTCAGGTGTCCAATTATGCCGTAGTCTAGAACTTTGAAATAAACATTGCACTAATCAGTTGTTAAGAATCTTTGGCAGGGCGCTGATTCGAATAGCCCTCCGGCCGTTCTGATTTCAATTTTCATTGATTTCCCCAAATCACTCCAGACGAATGCCGAGAGGGTTCCTTCAAAAGGCCATGGCTAAATTCATTCCCGTTCCGTGCCTCCAATCCTTTTCCGCCTCTAATGACATCTAGGTTGGCGATGCGTGAAGCCATAAGAAAAAAAATACAATCTTCTTCAGAAATAAAATTCAACTTTCAATGATTTTTTTTATTTTATTTTTTTTATTTTTTATTTTTTATCAGGCTTCCGCTGTGGTAAACGTGAAGGCGAATCGCTTGGGTAATTTAATGATAAACAGCTTACAAGTTTAACCATTAACATCTAAATATTATACAGACAAACACACAGAATTTTTTTCTATAAACAAAATTATTGGTCCTGAAGCAACGCTGAAGCTTTTTTAAATACTGCACACCAAGCTGTTTTGAAATTACTAACGTATCGTGCTACGAGTTAAGATCTGCCCACCGAAGGTTACAGGCCTCTGATCACTCAGTCGTCGTGGACCAGAGAAGCGCTTGGTCGCTTCTTCGTTCACTTCACTATTAAATTATCATTATTTCCTAATATGTGAATCAACATGGTAAGTGGTATTTAAATTATTACCATTCACTCGTAGTTTCCTCATTACAACACTCGTTGTTGACTTTATAAAAAAAGTTGTGTCCATTTACTGATTTGCTTTCATCAATTTCCATCCTGTTAAACCACCTACGAGAATTGATAAATTCGTTATCAATATGATTTTTTCTTTTAATGGCATTTGGTTACGAGGTCACACAGCCAGCTTACAGAATTGTGATTCTTTCAACGTTTACACGTTAATTTTTCATACACAACACTTAATTAAACCCATCCTTGCCTGAACCCCGACTCGAACCATCGCCTCTTGAAACGTGAAACAAGACATGTAAGCCCTGCTGCCGGGGTAGACGTCTGCTGATTTTAATTTTTTATTTATTTATGGCTTTACACCTCGTCGACGTCAAGGTCATTAGAGGAGGAATGGGACTGGGGACAAGGAACGGGAAGGAATTCGGCCATGGCCTTTTTGAAGGAAGCACCACGGCATTCGCCTGGAGTGATTTGGGGAAACCATGGAAAACCCAAATCTGGATGCCCGGACGGGGATTCGAACCCGCGTCCTACCGAATGCGCTTCTGCTGATTTTACGGACTGCATATCCGATACTTATAGAAATATCCAATAGATGGGGTTAGTACAGTTCCACATTTCTTTGTTTGTGTTTTGATTAGATATTAATTATCTGCTCCATCCCCCATTATGGATGGTATACACCTAAAAGTTTACACCGGGCCGTAAGCTTTCAAAATGCGAAAACCAAATTTAAATCTGTTCTTAAGTTACGCCAGATTTGAGATAAACGAATTTGATGTTGAGCCGAGATTTTGATTTTCTGCACGTTGCGTGATGAGTCATATTCCTTATTTTACGTCAGAATCGTCCAAAACAGTTTTTAATTTGCTACTCCTGCACCAGTTGAAGTGTTTTCATCAGACACAAGTTTTTAAGTCGGGTCTTAAGTTTTCAAACTGTGAAAACCACATAAAAAGCTATTTGGTAGATTTTGGGTTATAGTGAAATTGGCAAAGCCCCCGTCCAGACCTATAATAGTACCAGCTTTTGCTGGCAGTTCACCCGCGTAGTCTTACACTGATGAGTCAAAACATTATGACCACATGTTTAGTAGCATGTTGGTCCACCTTTGGAACGCGACACAGCAGCAGTTCGGCATGGCATGCCATGGATTGACGATGACGTCGGGTCAAAAAGGGAACACGTAGATGACTTCTGCTGTAGAACCCCACGTTCAACAATATATACTGAACAGCGTGCTCTGAAGCACATGTGCCTGCGCCAGCACTATACCGTCAGATTTGGCACAGATCGCCGCCCATCCTGCTTTGCACAGAGCGGGCAATCCACGACCTCCACGTTCTATGGTGTGGCGTGGAATTCCACCACTGAGGCCCCTACTCGTGGTTTCACCGTCCTCCAACCACTTTCCATAGATGCTTATTACAGTGGTATGAGAACAGCCGACCAGTCTCGCCGTTTCCGAGATGCTCTTTCCCAGGCACCAGGCCATAATCTGCCCTTAGACAAAGTCACTTATGACTAAGAGATGTGTATTATTTGAAATACATGTATTTAGAATTCAAACACCAAATTAAAAACACCTATTTTCATTTTGTATTTAAAATACTTTGATACAAAAAGCATTTTGTATTTTATTTGAAATAATTTTTCAGACATGTTTTCTATTTGAAAAATGCAAAATGCTTTTCCTGGTTTTTAATACTTATTTATTTCATATTGATAGCATATCACATAAATATTGCTTTATTAACTCTTTCAAACTATTTACAACATTACCAAACAAAATTCAAATTACAGCCTTTCCTGTTAAAAAAAAAAAATAACAATGAATTTGGCAATTTTGACATATCTAACGATGCCGTCACCAACTTACGTGTTGTGTTTGTTTTGTTTGTCGTTTTTACGCCAGTTTTGTTTCCTTGGTGGATGCAAGTTATTAAAATGTAAGTGAAACGTCAAAAATAAATTTACTCCTGCACACCATACAAAAAACATCTCATTTCTTCCTAGCTTAAAATTAAATTGCTACTTTATTTGTCTTCGTTGTAACAAGTTACGTTAATTCTTCTAGATTCGTTAGATTGCAATTTGTGAAATTTTTGCTAAAAGTTTTCGCTGTGAAAAAATATTACAATTTTCTTTGCCAGGGGCGACAGCCTTAACACTCAATTTATATTGAAGCAATGTTTCAACAAATATGTAGCGTTGGAAGTGAAACCATCATATCTGCGCTTCCCCAGTAGGGGTCCGAGAACAGTTTATACAACGTTTCAGCAGTTTGCAAGATACGACCAAAAATTCTTAAAGAAAGTGTTAGTGCTTCTTCAAACTATTTGAATGATATAATAGTAATTCAATAGGTTATATTTATTTTATATTCTTGTTTTGTATTACCAGTACCAGTACCAAAAGTTATTCTGATCTGAGTCCCAAGTGCCAAAAAGTACCGATCTAAAAATATTTTTATTTGTTTACATTTAATCCAGTTGTGTTGGTCGTGAGACAAGTGAAGTAAGAAAGTATATATTATATAATTATTTTCCGAGAAACGATCATGCTAACTTTTAGAGAGGAGTATGAGAAAATTAAACCTCAACATACAAACAATATCAACTGTAATTTTGTTGGCACTTCGCAGAAATGAAACATACCATTCTCGCAACTATCTTATCGAATTCAAACCGAGCGTGGTGGGTGAACGGCTAACGTTCTGGCCTCGCATTCGGTAGGACACGGGTTCGAATCCCCGTCCGGGCATCCAGATTTGAGTTTTCCATGGTTTCCCCAAATCACTCCAGGCGAATGCCAGGATGCTTCCTTCAAAAAGGCCATGGCCGAATACCTTCCCGTTCCTTGCTCCAGTCCCATCCCGCCTCTAATGACCTTACCGTCGACGAGGCTTAAAAAAAACGAATTGAATTAATTTTGACAAATTGGCAGTGAATTTTGTAGTTGATGCTATATCATCAAACTAAACTGTGGAAAATGATTCATTTAGGACCCTTAGCCGTTGTTCGGCAATTATCAAACCCACCAAACATTGTGTGCAATTGCAATTTAAAAAATGCAGAAGAACTTTAAAAGCGAGTGATTTTGTATTCACCACAACAGATATTCAGCCAAGGGATGCTATCTGGTTATGATATTTCATTGGATTGATTGTGATATATTTAAAAGAAATAGTGCTAC
>CM061921.1:234748377-234793378 GCA_031002005.1 Vandiemenella viatica | reverse complement strand
TAAATATTCTGTTATTTCATTTGTAAATGATTTCGTGTCTTCTTAACTGATTTTGAATAAGTTTTGGATGTTTGAAGTGATTTCTGTAGTTAGCTACATTGTTTAGTGTTGCAGCAACTTCGGTCGGGTCCTTTGACCCCGCCCAGAAATTTGATAGCGTGTGTATATGGTTACGAGTCGCAGCTGAGCGATCGCCAACCATTATGTCAGTTTTGTGCCTCAATAAATCTTCCGAGGAAGTCTGACTGTATATTTTTTAAGTGTGTTTTCTGCATCAGTAAAAACTTGAATGCAAACTGTGAACGACAGTTTCGTTATTTAAAGTTATCTACAATTTGTATTCAGAAGATTGTTACGTAGCCGCCCTCGGTAGCGTAGGGGCTAGAGTGTTAGCTCCGCGTACCGAAGGTCGCCGGTTCGAGTCCGGCCGAGGGCATGGGTGTTTAGTGTTGTGAATGTCATTTCCGTGTTGTAGTGTCCTTGTGTCAATACTTGATAGCAAAAAAATCACATTGAGCTGGCTGTATGGCCCAGTAGCCGAATGCCATTAAAAAAAAAAAAAAGATTGTTACGTAAAACTCTAGATGGGAGTGAATCTCACTTGCCGACGGCACTAGCTTGCAGTTCTTCAATTCTATTCTGGTATAGAACATAGATATTCCAAGTATAATTACAACTTCCCCTCGTGGATTTTGTTTGACAGGAGGCTGGGTGTGCCTGGAAAGTCGTTCCACACATTTAGTTTCTAATAAAATCCTCATCTGTCTCGAGAGCTTAATCTCGGTTCTCCAATTGGTAGTTATTCGCTATACCATATCATCTAAACCTTTGTCCAATGAAGCCAAGGCCGAAGTAAGGCATATTCTGCAAAAGGAGTAAATGAAAATGAAGCATTGCACAAGATATTCATGGTGATAAGATGTATTCAAATCTTAGAGGGATACAGAAACTTTAATAGCTAATTTCCTACGCAATTAGACGAACAACTCTGGCTTGGCATTAGGGACAACTTGGGTTCAAATTTCGTCTGGCCATCCAGATTTTGGTTTTGCATGGTTTCACGAAATCACTCCAGGTGAATGTCGGGATTTTTCCATCAAAAAGCTATGGCAGAATTCCTTCTCGCTCCTTTCCTCCCCTCCTTTTCCAGTTCTACCGGCCTCGACGTCGACGAAATGTTAAAACCGAAGCAATAAGGAGATGAACGATGTGTACAGGGAATAGGCATTCGTATGTAACCAACGGAGAAGTAAATCCAGTGATAGTAGTAAGCAAAACAAGAAATAAATTGTATATATAAATGCAATTGAAGATAGGTCTGTCTCTCCTACAACAAAACATTAGTGCATCAAGTATTAATGGAAATCAGTGTTTTAATGGGAACTAACCAAGAGGAAGATGAAATTTGAACAATATCTTAAAAAAAAATTCTACAAAAAAAGTAAAAAAAAAAAAAAAAAGAATTAATTTCATATTACGGTCGCTGTGATACCTTCAATACATAATAACATAAGAAGAATTAATACGATCAGTCGAGATAATACACCGGTATAAACCTTTTCCTAGTTTTCGAGATGAAAACGCAGAATATATATATAATATCCCTCTTCGAAACCATAGCAGAATATTTCTCCTGTTAATGTTGTGTTAAGGACTTTGATCCTTAGGCCGATTTCATTGACTTTCTATTCACCTTAACTTTGTAATACGTTATTACTGAAAAGTATGTGCTTCTTATATTTTGGTGAAAGTGAATCAAAGGAGTATGGATTTAAAAATTGAGGTTACTGCGATAAGTAACTTGTACCTTTAATGTAAATGATCGTTACCATGTTGCTATAGTTATACTTGAAGAAATACAGTGGCACACCAGTTTGAAACTTCACGGTGTTAGAATACCAAGACACAGCGGCTGAATGAAACTATAATGTTCGATGAAAAATCTTGATGGAAGACTGTAATAAAGGCCACAGTACTTCCAAACTCCATAAAACAGACTGTACTTGCCATATGCTAGAACGATTTGTGTGGTGAATTGAATGTATTGTTTGTGAAAGAAATATAATTTCACATTACTACGAGAAGGAATTCATAAAAATAACGGTCAGGTGCTAGGATGACAATTGGAGCAAAATGTTATGAAGTGTCAGCTAGCCCCACAATGTTTTTGATATGCGAGATTATTAAATTTGATTCTTCGTAATTATTTGTAAATTAATCCCGTTACGTAAGCTGTTTTAATACCTTCCATATGCTCAGTTACTTCCAGCCATATCTCAAAACAGCAGGATAAAAGCTTTATCAATTGTTTCAGTTATGTTGTATCGTATCTTCGCCAGAAAAAGACCATAAAAGAGTGTAAAAAGTACAGGAAACAACATGATTCACGCAAAAGTGTAAATGAAATTCTGATGTGGAAAGATCTTGTGAGGTATACAACCTGACATTTTGCGATTTTAACATTAGTAAAGTTTTTTTTTTATTTAGTAGATGTAATTGTAAACACTAACATTGAATTTGTAAGTTCCAAGGTCACAGAATGTCAAGACAAATGTACGAGATCTTTGGCGGATAAAGAACAGTTGAAAAAAGTTGAAGAAAAGGTTTTGTTGGAAGAGGTTGGTTTTGAAGAGAAAATGTATTGAGAGAAGTGAAAGAGAAAGACTCAATGGAGAAGCCGCGAAGAATCCTGGCGGGATTAGTAACTGGAAAATATTAGCCTGAGGACAAAAAATTAGAGTAAAGATAAAGTTAACGAAATATGAATTTGTAATTGATAATTGGTTGTTATGTGGAAAATAGAAGATATAAGATAAGTAGAAGATGTTTTATTTAATATTGAGGTTGTAATAAAGACAAAGGAGTTGATTTTAAAATTCATGTGGTATGATTTTGTTAATAGTGGTTTGATTTACAGCGTGGGTATCGAAATAAATTCAGCGACGGTCAAAGAGGGATAAATGAAGTTCCTATTCCTGGTCTGACGTTGGAAACATAAGTAAAAGTATTATATTTAAGTGGATAAAGTACATTTTCATATTTTCTAAAAATAAAGAACCTTACAATCTAGAGGACCGAAAACGCTGAACTCGGGAAAAGGTAGCGTAAGAATTTAACGACAACATTATTCTAGGAGGTTGGAAATAAAATTCTGTTCTCAGTAGTCTTCTTATCTCGCGTTGGACGTAGTTAAATAAAATAAATTAAGGACCGAAAAGAGCATTATCTGCATTACATTTTTTTTGTGGTCTGTAAGGGTTTAGAAGAGGTAATTTCACAGAGCGAGACGAAGTAGAAATGACTTGTTTGATTGCAGAAGAGATAGACGTCATGCACTGCTACAGCTTTCCCATGGTTTGCACAGATAACTACAGCAGAAGATTGGAACAGATGCTTAATATAAATCCATATTACCGAGACCGGTTGATGAGTGGTAGCTTTCGGAAGGACGCGGGTTCAAACCTCCGTCCGCCCATACAGATTTCTGTTTTCCATGGTTTCCTGATATCAGTCCAGGCGAATGTCGGGATGATTCCTTCAAAAGGCTTATTGCTCCCTGCCCCATCTTCTCCTGGCTTTAATGATATCGACGACCCACACAAAAATAATTAAAAAATGGAAAGAGTCATACAGTCAACAACTGTTGCAAAAGACCATTGGATCCCAAGTTACTGTTCACAAATGCTGCGATATCTTTGAAGACAATCGTTCAACGAGGTTTTTACAAGATTACTACGTATTTTTTCCCCCTTGTATTTAGCAGTCAGCCTTACAGGCACTCAGCCAGCACTCAAACTTCCTGAATTTTATCTGAACATTCAATTGCAGGACGCACACAACACACCACAACACTTAACCTAAACATCCATGCTATTGACCGCACTCGCGATTACTACGAGGCCAGCGATTAGTACGTATGCCTCCAAAATCTGATTGTCCTCTGCTGGAACTTACATCGGCACAAGCGTATTAAGTTTACTTTTTTTCTATCTATGGTTTATTGTAAAACGTCGAGCATCTACATTTATGCTATACAGTTTTTTGATATTATGCATCATCTGGCCTGAGGGCAATACCATTGGATTCCTCTATATCAGAATTATATTACTATGGAACATAAGACATGTAGAGACATTTACAAGACATATAACATGTTTGACATAGATTCAGAGCTAGTTCAAATAAAATTTAAATTGAGACTTTTGAAATGCTTTGCTTTAAAATTTGGAGTTTCAATAGTCTATCCTCTCTTAGGGCTATTTAAGGAATACAATTTGGAAATACACAAAAAAATCAAGTATGAGTTAAGATAATAATAATAATGCTAATATAGTTTAGGGGTATGATAACTTTATAAATACAGCGTCATCGTTAAGATATCTTGTGGTAGGCAATAAGTTTCTAGACGTGGTTGTGTTGTTGATCTGCGGCCTAGTTGTAGTACTGTGCTCCAGAAGTTGCTTCTAGCCTGTTTATAGAGACTTTTGCAGAATTCATAAGGTAGGTTTTAATAGTTTGGAGACCAGTTTCCCTGTGAAATTGTGATTTTCGTATAAACCAAGGTGCTTTTAAAACAGTGCAGAGAAGTTTGTTTTGTAGGGTCTGTATTCTTTGTATTTTGGATGGAGCGGCTGTGCACCATACGGGAGACGCGTATAATATGGCGGGTCGAATCAGTGATTTATAGAGTAAAAGCCCGCTTTCGATTTTAAGTGAGCTTCATAATAGGATAGACTTTGGAGATGCGGATACAGGCTTCGGATAGTTTCTGATTAATGTGGTGGTTCCATGTAAGTTTACGATCCAAGTGTAGTCTTAGGTATTTTATTGTTTTATCTGCTGGGTGCCATTCTATTTCATCTTCGTTGATCTTGAGTTTTTTGTGGTTTCTTGGATGGCGGAGTGTGAAGATTTTGGCTTCACATTTGGTAGTATTCAGCTTGATGCGCCATTTTTTCAGCCGGTCTGAGATAAGTTGACTTAAGCAGCAATAATTGCTCTAGCACAGAAGTTTCTACTCAGACCTGTGACTGGTTCAATCGAAAATCTGGCTGTGCATTTTGACCTGGATGAGTCATTGGGGATGGTTAATAATTTAATCAGTTCTGCGTCAATAAACTGTCCTGTGCAAAATTTAGTCTTATTGAAACACTTCGGCAGATCGTAATTTTAATTTACCGCAATATGTTTATTTTAGCGAAAAATATCTCTAATTTCTAAAAGACTTCAAAGAGCATTTTCTGAACTTCGCTCGTCGAGACAAATGCAACAGAGGTCGTGCGCTGTAGCAAAAGGTTGTTCACCTCACATACATCAAGTGAACGAAAGAAAACTTAGTGTAATAAATAAAGTAAGGATTTACAGCAAACTTGGATCTCCCAGCAGCTTTGCCCGTACGGGGGGAGGGGGGGAGGGATACACACAATGGCTGCATAGGATACAATGAATTTAGTTTCAATAATTTAAATTGCCTCCACGGCTTCCATGTTACAGACGTTATTACTATTGCCCGCAGCTGAATTCAGTTTTTAATAATTTAAATTGCCTTCACGAGTTCCATATTAATAAATAACCAAAGTCACATAGCCTAAAATACTAGAGTGATTATCTTTACTGAAGTGAGGCCTCTGGCGCCTGTCTGATCAGGTAGTTCATTTTTGATGTACTGTGATCTTTGGTGCCTGTATGTTCAGTTTATTGCTCTGTCCACCGTTCACGTAGAGTTATAAGACATACCACAGTGTTTTATTGTGTGCGCAGAGTTTTATTGTGTGCGTAAACAGTGCAACAAAAGAAATTCCCGAACACTGCAGTTCATTATAAAACTCATAGCAAAACTGTTTAGCTTCTATAAAACTCAGTGCCAAGCCCACTCGACTGTCCAATTGTTACTAGCATACGCTAGCATATACTAGATAAAAGAATTCCATCCTTTCTGCCTACCAGCATGCTGACCCCACCTTCGTAAATGAAATTAAAGTTTCAAGCACAGCCCAGAAGAAGGTATTCATTACGTCACGCCTAGTTTAAAATGACTATTTTAGAGTTTATTCTAAGTACTTATCTTAGTTTAAAATCTACTATATTTTTCTGGTTCAGTAAGAAAAAAAAATTACGAAAATATTGGCAAAATTGACTGAAATTTTCTTTATTAACGGGGATTTCCCGAAGAGACTAGGTTGCGCGAGAAGGAATCCCCATTCCCCATTGTTTGGATTGATACTTGCTATTTGAAATAGTGCTGCCAACCCTACAAAATTACCTAAAGATCTTTTTAAAAAATTAGGAATATAAAATTTAGCCACGGTTTTTTGCCTCTTTTTATAACTTATTGGGCTTTCCTTATATTCGTATACTTGTTAACTCTCACAGTATAGTGGTACTGACTCATTAAATTGTCAGTAAGGGAGCGTGCATAAACCACATAGCTCCATTTTGGCCTCCTGTGAACACCCCCCCCCCCCCCGCTCACGTAGCACGTAGCTTTCTTCCGTTTTGATTCCAGAAGACATTTTGTACTGTTTTCTCTTGTCACACTATTGTAAATTAAATACGGATATAATTAACTGAGGGAAATAAATACTCACATGCTGTTGTGAGTTCAGTTCCTCATTTTAACTGTGAAAAATGTTACGAAAGAAAAGTTACGTGGCCTGGCTCGGAACCCCCCCCCCCCCCCCCCCCCCCCCCCACGCTCTTCCCATGTAGCCCAGCGTAGCCTTCCAGCTAACCCCTCCTCCCTCTGGACCGAGCCACGTAGTTTGCGCACGGTCCCTAATTATGAATCGTTTCTTTGCAACCGTTCGTGTAAACAAACGATTGAAAAGAAGTAAAGCTCCTATTTTGTATGATAATAGATTTTAATTCAAACATAAAAGACCGATATACAGAACTATCGGCGCAGTCTTTATGCACAGTGTGTACTTTGCTCACAATTTAAAATTGCAATCTCAAAATCTTTTGCGTACAATACAAGAACAACAAGTAAAAGAAAATTTAACTATTTCTGAAGTTATGGATCTAGAGGAGACAGAAAATTCCGACACCGACCGAACTAGTGTTGGTAGTACTGATACTAGTGAATGTGGTACTGACATATAGGATGAATAAAATTATGTACCTATATATATACACTTATGAATCATTATGTGAGACATTATATGATTCAGTAAGACTTAAAACACACTTGTAAAATGGAAGTTCCTTAAATAAAACTATAAATTATCAAATATATTGTTTTCTGAAAAAAAAAAAAAAATTTAGAAAAAAAACACGGGTGCTAGGTTTTTTTTCATGTTTTTTTTCACAAAGCTGAAAAAAAACATTTTTTTGTTTTTTTTTCAGTTTGCAACACTAGTCACGCCACCCTGAGTTGTTGTTGTTGTTGTTGTTGTGGTTTTTTTTAAAATATATATATAAGAACCAGTACACACTGGGCGTTTAGAAGCGCGCGTTTTGACAATGAAAGAGATCTATGCAGGTATACACACGTAAAACGCGCGCTTTCGGTGGCTTTCGCGTTTTGCCATTTTTTTTAAGAAAATGCGTCGCCATTGTGTTGGAGATACTAACACACTCTTAACACACCTTTTGGTCAATATGGAGGACGAGCATTTACACATCGGCGATTTGGGACATGAAGCACATCGGTCAGCTAATGAGGAACAGCCAAATTTGTTGAATTATACACTTTTAAAACGATATTTTAGATACAACAGTATTCTAAATGTTTGATCTTGATATTTAAACGGCCAATAGCGATTAATAATTTCCTCCTTTTCTTTTAGCTATTTTCTTCATGCGTTTGCCTGTATGTACCGTACTTATCTGTGATTGATATTTCTTTATTCAATAATTCGAATAAAATAAGTTATATGATCTCGTGTGTAGCTGTTGCAAGTGTGGAATGTCGATAAGAATAAATTCTAGCAATCGTAGCATTATTTTAATATCATATTAATGCCACTTTGTTACAAACCATATGGCTCTAATAAAATGGTACAAATTCGTATATTTTGTTATTAACCTATGTATAATTGATTCAAATAAATATCGTAAAGGAGAAACTGTGATAAATGGCACATCACTGCAGCAAATTCGCGATTTTTATCATAATCTGCATTTAGTACATGTTTTCAAAGTTGCAGTTTGTGAGTTTACAGCTCTACTTAACTAAGAGTACCCATCTGAGACCGGAACCTTTATATCTCCAATCAGACACCTAAACCATTTACCCAACAGACCGCTACATTGCGTCGTTAACGCTAGTTACTGGTTCAGCTACTGACCTATGGCTAGACTAACAGCCGTGGTCGCTAGCCTTGGAGCTTTTTTTTTTTTTTGTAACTGCTTTACGTCTCTTTTTAACATCGAGGTCTTTAGAGACGGGAAAGGATGGGGGGCAAGAATGGGGGGCAAGGATGGGGGCAAGGAATGGGAAGGAATTCGGCCATGGCCTTTTGAAGGAAGCATCCCGGCATTTGCCTGGAGTGATTTGGGGAAACCATGGAAAACCCAAATCTGGATGCCCGGACGGGGATTCGATCCGCCGTCCTCCCGAATTCGAGGCGAGAACGCTAACCGTTACACCGCCCCGCTCGGTTGCCTTGGAGCTGCAATACTTGCTGCAGTAGTGAGCAGTTGATACAGTTTTAGATTTAAGGTCATCCACTTCTAGCCTAGACATTTCATTTTCTTTGTATAGTTCAGATCTCTTCCGTTAAAAACACATTATTTGGCTTTTAAAGAACATTTTTAAGGCTGGACTCCAGTTTGAATTCCGGGACAGGAAATTTACAAAGTTTTCTAATATTCTAAAAGTTTCCTCCAGAAGATCTTCTATCCCGATTGAAACATTTTCTTCGTTGCCTTTCGACGAAGTGACTTGTCGCTGAGTGAATGTGCTGGAACGTCGATGCTCTCTGCCTCCAGGGGGACAGATGCAGAGAAGGGCTTAGTATTTAAATTTAGCTAGTTTAGTATTTATATTAGATTTAGTTGAAAAGAAAGTAAAAGTAAACTGCAAAATGGCTCATGATGGGAATCCTTGAATGTAGAAGGTCTTTTATTCGAAATAATCTGCTTAAAAACTTCTACGAGGTCCGTAAAAATATTTTACAGCCTTCAACATTTATATCTCGCAAGAATAGGAGTGAAAAAATAATAAACATGGTGGTCTGAAATTATCTTTTGTTACAATGTGTTTTCCACGGTGTAAGCTACCTGCTTTATTTTTGCTGGTATGAGCACTGTACTATAGCTCTTCTTGATGTATAATATGCCCGTCGTCAAGCTGAAATACTAGCTATAGAAGTCAGCACATTATATTATTTCACAGCTCAGAACAAAATAATATATATATATATCACTACAGGATCATTTGAAAACACTCGAAATCCATTTTATTATTAAACACTTGGTATAGAATACACTTCTTTACATTACACTACAGAATAACAGACTTCTACGTTCCGTTTTTATACCACCACATGCTCTCTATAGCTACATTCTAGCCCGCTCCCTCGTCATAATAATCTTCTTCTTTTTTTTTTTCTTTTTTTCTTTTTGTCCAAAGATATTCATTGTCTTAGACGGCCACTGTTCATAGATATGCCGGCACTCCAATATTCACATAGCTTTTATTTTACACACAACTTTAACACATTTGTATCTACAAAGCAAGAATAGTATTTAATTTTAACAAAAATATTCATCAAAAATTATAAGGGACCTTGTCACCTTACAACGGGCAATAATGGTTTCGAATAAACGAATATTACAAAACGAGTCAAGATATTGATGTATTTCATTCGGTAGCGGCTGCCATTCCGATCTGTGTTTCCCTGCCGCACTCATTGACTTCTGCCTACCCCCAGTTCACCCACCTTCCTCTTAAATCCTCAATCACCAAAGAATTACTTCCGGTAGCATATTAGGTGCCGTGAAACGCACCTTTCGCTACTCTCTTAAAGACAAATTGCAAAGTGATTTAATAGTGATAGTGGTATTAGTAGCACCCGGTTGCGGCACTGTGATGATGTTCGGCGCTGACACGGTGTTAGCTGGTTCGAGTCCTATTGGTGGACGAAATTTTCATCGTCAGGACTTGGCCGGCAGGGTAGGAGAGGTGGTGGTTCACAATACTTAATCACCAGTTCACGCACCAAGATCCTGGATTAAATCCCAAACGTCTCCGCAGTGCGTATGGAGTGAAGGCATACGACACTGTTGATGGTGATTCGTTTGGCCAGGCGGTTCTTTGGCATTTTTCGGGAGAGTGGGCCTAAACGCGCCGGCACCGGGTTTCACCTTCTCCCTTCACTCATCTCTCATCTACAACACAATCAACACTCTACACTCACTCACACACTCACACAAACACACACACACACACACACACACTATCACAGTAATACACACTTAACAGCAACACTTACGAACACTGTCACACTGGGAAAGGCAACGGGAGACCACTCCAATTCATCTTCCCAGACGTTGCCATATCTATGGTAACAGTCCACGCTCGACAAGGGCAAGGCGTTCATACGAGGAAGAAGATTTTTAGCAAGTTAATGCCTTCTTGAAGAAAATGTTCGAAATACCTGTATTCCTCCCATATTAGACATACAGTGAGATTCTGCTACATCAAATTCCTAATGGGTTTGAGTCGAAATTTCTGAGGCCCCAAGTATGATTAAATAAGAAACCGTTGAAGGGATGTTGAAGAACAGTCGAAGCAGAGAAAGAAGAATGTTCCAGATTGCAATAATTTTATGGGTGGTTGTAGTATATATTGCTTGTTATATTTTAAATCTATAATGTTACTGTATTAGCGATGTAATAAAACAATATAAGGCGGAAAATGGTTATAAATATCTTTATCTTATACATACAGCTTAAAAAAGATTATTGGGAATCTTTCAACTGAATGCAATGAAGTTTTCACGGGTGTACCGCTGGATTGTGTTTTGAAAACAAGATATTTCGACGACTAGCTCCGTCGTCTTCATCAGGTGTGGAGATATCTGCACAGCTGATGAAGACGACGGAGCTAGTCGTCGAAATATCGTTTTTCCAAAACACAATCCGGCAGTACACCCGTGAAGACTTCATTGCTACCATACGCCTTCTTACATTCAACTTAATATCGAAATTCATTTACGCTGTTTCAAATTTAATACGAGGGTGGCCCAGAAAATAATGCACCACTTTTTTTTCTTCATCAATTATTTATTGAACACAATGAAACTTATACAAGAAGAAAGAATGATGTTTCTTCTACACTCCCTATTTTTCCACGTAATCTCCTTCCCGTTCTATGGCCTTCCTTCAGCAAGACACAAGATCGTGTATGTCCTGGCGGTATTACTTCTAGTTCTGTTCACGAAGCCATTTCTTCACTGTGGAAATCATCTCTTGGTCATCCTCAAAATGTCTCCCACGAATGGCATTCTTCAATGGCCCAAACAAGTGAAAGTCTGAGGGAGCTATGTCAGGCCTATAGGGTGGATGGGGTAACACTGTCCAACCCGGTTTGCTGATGTGTTCCTAAGTCCTCAAACTTGTGTGAGGGTGTGTGCTATCATGTTGAAGCAAACAATCACCTGGGTTTTTATGGCGTCCAAGTCGCTGGAAGAGCTTCTTGAGTTTGGTTAATGTGTTCACATATGTCTCAGAATTAACCTTACCAGCGGAAGCAGTTGCTTTGAAATTTTTCTTCTGTGGAGAGTCAGGATGGCGCCATTCCATCAATTGCCTTTTTGTTTCGGGCTCAAAATGGTGAACCCTGGTTTTATCACCTGCCACAATCCGGGACAAGAAGCCTTCCCCCTCAGCTTCAAAATGTTGCAGAAATTTGGAAGAAATGTTTTTTCTGAGAGTTTTGTGTTCCTCCATAAGATGGTGCAGAACTCATCATGAACACTTTTTTGTGTAATCAAGAGCACTGACGATTACATCCTCACTTCCTTTCCTGACTGACAGATCCCGTGCCAACTGCCATCGGTCCTCATAAATGAGCACATCAGAACGCTGCATCTTGTCAGGTGTTACAGCCGTGGGTGGCCTTCCCGATCGCTGCAAATCTTGGAGCTCTGTAGAACTGCTTTCAGATGGCCTCAACCTCTGTGCCCAGCGATTAACCGTACTTCTGTCGACTGTTAATGCTTCATAAACTGCACATAAAAGTTTGTGAATGTTTCCAACCGTTTCTTGCTCCGCAGTGAGAAAATTAATGACGACACGCTGCTTAAAACGTACATCACTCACAGACGTCATGTTGAACCACTGCTGCAAGTACGCTATCTGTCGGAAGAAACAGAAAAATTGCGGGTGCACTATGAAAACTTCAAAGAATTCACATCTAAAGTTTCTCATTCGTATCATTGTTGGGGGCTGAGAAAAAAAATGTGGTGCATTAGTTTCTGAGCCACCCTCGAAATATTCTCCTTTATCAGTTTCAAACCACCGATCACATATTAAAACTCATTCTTAGATCGCAGCAACGCTACGAAGAGAAGAAATGTAATTGCTCCAGACACTCCTACAAATTAATGACAAACGGATGATCACCGGAATCATCTTAAACAGATGCTAATCTTCCTTTACATTATCAACGAATTTCAATTGATCATTACTTCGATTAAGGTTAGTTTCCTGTTTAGTTACGATTTTTCTTCTTCGTGTAGCTAAACAGACTGCGACGAATATTTTTGTGGCTTTACGCTTCGTTGAGGTCATTATAGGCAGGAAACGATTGGAGGCTAAGAACGGTAAGGAATTCAGTCATGGACACAACGGTCATCTCGGATAGGTAGGAAGCGAGAGGGGAGTGAGGTGAGGAAAGTAGAGGGGAGCATGACCTTGAGACGCCAGTTTGGAGTGAACAGAGTATAGTGCTAATACGACTCTACGTCATTTGCGAAATGTAATGTGCTTCTATAATCTTGGAATGAAGCCTGATGCGTCAGTGAAATAAAGGGTTTATGGACAGCCTTATTGTTTAAAATAAAATTACCTGTCGTATTTGTGGGAACATTTCAAGAACTCTAGTGGGAAGTGGAACACACTTCGCGAACAGACAGATCTGCAAATCTTCAAGCATTTATTAGATTGCTAAGAGCACTATATTCCGAGTTCCTCTCAAATGTACTCGGTGAATGTACTCGCGCCTTTGTTGACGGGATCAGTCAACGCCGCGTAGAGTTTCTTGCGTTCGTAACACAACCTTACTTGGGTCAAAGATGTTACATGCAAAGGTCATAAGTTCCGTGATTTTGAGATGAATTTCGAAGTAAATGAGTGCAGCATTTATAATAGAACAGCTCTGCAGATGAACTACATAAATCATTTAATTCGTAAAAAAATATTTACGTGCCTTCAAATTTACAATTTTGTTTATTAATACTATGTACTGTGACATTGGTATGGTTTCAACATTTCACGGATATAAAATAAATAATTTATTTAATTTAAATGCGATGGAGTGCATGCTCCATGTCAATTTCCTCACACACCTATCTTCCCTTTTGTTGTTAATTTTTTATCTTAAATATTTTGAGTGTAATTTCCCCGTCATCCATGTTTTGCTCTTTACGAATTTTAATTTTAAATTCTTTCAGTGTTTTTGGTAAAGTAATCAGCACTTTGCTTGGTAACTTATTCCTATCCCTCACGTCCTTGCGTCTGTAATCGATTTGCAGCTCGTGGTTATAGTCATCTCATACGCCACTCTGACTGCCATCTTCACTTATCTGGTGGTGTGATTTTTAAACTTTAGGTAGCGACCTATGTGCTTGCAATTTTAATCGTGCACACTATTTTGCGTTTCGTATATGTGAGAGGTAGAAGACAACCGATGGTATTATTTAGTGTTTGTGTCTTTGTTCTATGATTGTGTTTATAGTGTTTCTTCATGCGAGTATGATTTAGATGTTTCTTTTAATTAGTTTGAATGAAGTAAACGATAGATACGATGAGTTCAATAAATGAGGGGTGCGCTCTGATAATCTCGCCTCGATCTTTCGCCGGAAATATCACGGGCTAAAAATTGACATTTTGTGAAATGAAACTGATCTCTGTTTCATCTAGGAAATGGATATTCGCTTTTACTGTTATCAGAATCATGGTACCAACTTCACTTACAGTTTTCAACAACTATTGCTTGTAGGTTTAAATGAACAAACGTAAGATTTAATTACTTTTAATTAGAGCGGTCTGGTGGCTCAGTTGTTAAGGCTTCCGACGGTAGATCTAAATGTTCTCTGTTAGAATCATGGTCTCGGATGGGATTTTCAAAGGCCCTTAAACCAACCTTCACCTCTGTCTCAGCTTGCCTTGTGTATGTGATGTACACCATAACGCTTTCGTGGTTCGAATTCCATGTTAAACTAGGTCCAGTATTCCCGGTATCGTTAGGAGGTTAGATAAAGTTTTTTTGTTTTTTGTTTTTTTTTGTTTTACGCCTCGTCGACGTCTGAGGGCTAAGGTCATTAGAGGCGGGATGGGACTGGGGACAAGGAACGGGAAGGAATTCGCCCATGGCCTTTTGAAGGAAGCATCCCGGCATTCGCCTGGAGTGATTTGGGGAAACCATGGAAAACCCAAATCTGGATGCCCGGACGGGGATTTGAACCTGCGTCTTCCCGAATGCGAGGCCAGAACGTTAACAGTTCACCCACCACGCTTGGTGTTAGATAAGGGTAGCCAGGACAAGACGTGCTTGTGCGACGAATCGAATGCTCTGACACTTGGAGGCTGCAATCATCGGGCACAATTTTTTACTCTGAATAATAGAGCTACAGTTAACTGAGACGATTCAAAGTATCGAGTACATATGATTGAAAGTATACGCAGCGGGAATCAGTTTCAAAAAGTTTTTGCCGTGTCGTGTAAATTTAATGTTTTTTAGTGAACACAATAGGACTGTGAACTGTTAACCTACATACATTCACTGACTTGGATTAAACGCCAAAGCAAAGAAACCAGGAACTCGGCGCCTCTGCAAGTCATCTTCGTTTTTCGCTGATCCAACAGGGAAAGAAATTGGAAGTTACGAACAGTAGGCAGTTTCGATTGACTTTCATAACGGGATGAGTGTACTAATGGCACATCATCTATTAGTGGTCTTGTAGTTCAGTTGGTATAGTAATAATTTCGCGTGGTTTCAAAGACCTAGCGACAGTATCTTACAGGCTTTTCAATGCACCTCCAATGTAGCCGGGTAACCTAACCCGATAATACTACCAGATAAAGGAAACCTACAGTTTAACGTATAATCCGAACCAAGGAGCGTCTTCACATTAACAAATCAAAGCATTGTCAGAGGAGGAGGCCCATTAAGGCGCGTGACTGAGTAAGGAAGGTCTTCAGTTTGATTCCTGGTACCGGCTGGAATTTTTACGGGCCTTAAAACCGACATTCACCACCTGCAAAGCTTTGCCTTTTGTGAAGATACTAGGACGCTCCGTGGCTCATATTCCATGTAAAACTGTGTGTCCCCTATACTCGGTAGGATTGTAAGGTTAGGTTAGGAGACTTCGATAGAGCCTCATTGCGCAGCTACGTTGTTACTAGGTCTTTGAAACCATACAAACTTATCTATTACTACGAGATCAGATCAAAAGTAAACGTACCCTATTGTACTAGCGGGACCACGGACTGTAGGCCTAAACCCCATTAATATCGAGCCAGTTGTTTTTCGCCGTTCTCACTCAACGAAAAATTGATACTAATTTTTAACACTTTTAACTTTAATTTGTCAGCTTCTAGTCGCCACTTCAAAATAAAATAATACCCATTTTACTCTCGGGCTCACGGTCTGTGCATTTACTGAAACTCAGTCAAAACTCGACTAATAGTTTTTGCGTGAATTCCGTTCGTTCCAACTTGGAGACAGACAGTTTTATTTTTTTTTAAAAAAAAAAAAAGATCGAATACTTTTCTTACCCTAATTTTTAAAAAATATCTAAAATGTACCGACGTTTCCTGGTAACAGTTTTGTTGTATGAATAGATTATCTTTCATCTGCTTTATATTTTCCAATCATTGCTTTTCTCTACAGTTACCTTCCATTTTTTGTCCACTCACAAATTCACCAGATTCCAATGTTTTCAGATGATCAGCATGATGTCTCGTATTTCCGTGAAACTCTTCCACAAGCTTCTTCCCGCATCAGTTGTTAACCGACTTCAAAAAAAGGAGGAGGTTCTCAATTCGTCTGATTTTTTTTTGGATGTGTTTACAGCCATATCTTCGCCAATTTTGAACCGACTTAAATGAATTTTTTTAGTGGAAAGGGTATACCTCCAAAGTGGTCCCATATGAATTTCATTGAGAAACCACCCTTTCTACCCTTTTACACCCCTTAATTTTTATACAAACCCAGATTTTTTATCCGATTTCGATGGAACTTTGGACATGGATGGTAAAAAATAAAGAGACATTTTGGTTTGAAAAAACTGAAACCCTCTCACCCTATCGACCCTTTTAAATTTTGTCAATGTTCTTTGTACAAAGCTACAGTCAACACCATTTAACTGACCTCAATTGAAGTTGGTAATATCATGTAATTTTTTAAGGAGAAGGTTTCTGACCAAATGAAATAAAAAACCACCCCATCTCCGCATTTACACCCCTTAATTTTATACAAACCTACATTTTTTTGATTGAACTTTGCACTTGTATACTTTAAAGTAAAGAGAAAAATCCTGTCAACATTTGGTCTGCCAAAGCTCAACCCCTCTCCCTCCTTCCACCCCCTTAATTTTTGTCAATGTTCTTTACAAAAACTACAGTCGACACCGTTTGACCGATTACCATGAAAGCTGGCGCTTATATGTATTTTTTCACGAAGAAGGTTTCTAACCAAAAAATAAAAAAATCACTTCCCCTCCCCATTAAACCGCTTAATTTTTATACAAACCCACAGTTTTTATCCGGTTTAGATAGAACTTAGAATACTTTTACTATGAAACAAAGAGAAAAATAATGTCAACTTTTGGTTTGCAAAAACTGAACCCCTCTCCCCGTTTCCACCCCCTTGATTTTTGTTGATTTTCTTTTTAAAAAGCTCCAGTCTACACCATTTGACCAATCTCTATGAAAGTTGGCACATATATGTATTTTTTATGGAGAAGATTTCTGTACAAAAAATCCAAAAATTACCCTAGCTCCCGTTTTACACCCCTTAAATTTTATACAAACTAACATTTTAATCTGATTTCTGTGGAACTTCGCATGCGTATACTTTAAAACGAAGAGAAAAAGAAAAATACTGTCCCCATTACTTTCACAAAAACGCAAACCCTATCCCCCTTTCTACCCCTTTAATTACAGTCAATGTTCTTTATATAAAGCTATAGTTTCTATCTTATTTTGAAGGAAGTATGCACATGTATACTTCAAAACAAACAGAAAAATACTGTCTACATTTGTTGTAGAGAAGCCAAACCCTTCTCACCCCTTTCCATCTCCTTAATCTATACAAGCTACAGTTTTTATCCGATTCTGAATGAAATTTGCGCACGTATATTTTAAAATATACAGAACTATTGTATTTAAATTTGGTTGCAGAAGTCCAACCCCTCTTCCCTTTTACTCCCACCCCTCCTAATTTCTAATTATCTTTATAGATACCCACAGTTATTATCAGATTTCGATTGAACACTGCACATGTATACTTAAAAATTAAGAGAAACTTAGTATCTACATTCTATTTACAAAACCCAACCGCTCACTTCCTTACCCCATTTAATTTTTGCAAATGTTCTTTACACAAAGCTACAATTTTTTTCAGGTTTCGATGGAACTTTGCACATGTATACTTTAAAACAAAGAGAAAAATACAGTCCACACTATCTTTACAAAAACCAAACTACTCTTCGCCTCTACACCGCTTAATTGTTTTTTATACATACCTACAGTTTTTATCTAATATCGACAGAAATTTACACACGTACACTTTAAATCAATCAGAAAATACCGTCTACGTTTTGGTATACAAAAGCCCAATCTCTCTTCCCCTTTAATTTACAACGTTCTTTACAAAAATCCACAGTTTTAAATCCCGTCAAAATCAATTAAGCTATTTTTAAGTCATGGCAGAACATTCATAAAATAAATGTGTCCTAATATCTCAACACCTACCTCAGATTTCAACTTGGATCCCAAACTTTTACGTTGTGAAAGCCAATTAACAATACATATTTTCTGCGAGACAGGTATATTCCAGAGACAGATTTGTGTTTGTGGTATATATTAATGCCCAGATGTTACATGTTTCGTTTACCGAGTGGCAGCTTAAACTGATGTTAAATTAGGTCAAAAGACAGCCTGGACCAAAATGTACACTGAGATTCCTTAACACAGCATTCAATTCACCTCGTTCTGGAAGTTGTTGGAGTATATAAAGACAGATTATTATTATTATTACTAAGCAAGAACTTTAAGCACTGAGCTAGCAGCAAGTTCGCAAAATGAGATCTGCTGCGGCATATTTAAATACAAAACATACTATAATACCACTAACAATTTAAAAATAATTGTTTAAAAAACATAAACACCGCCTTCAAAAAAAGCACACTAAAAATTTTAAAATAATTTTATACCTTGCTTAGAAGGAACTAAATCTAAATGGACAATATTTTACATTACTGTTATTGGAAATTTTACATTAATTAGTTATTTTTGGTGTTCCAGCCAAAGCAAGAAAAACAAAATGATAAAAACAATAATGAATAACAATAATACATAAAAAATCACGTTAGTACTTACCTACAATTAATGTTAGAAACATGTTTCAACAAAAATGAAACATACAGATGATACGCCGATATTTTACTAACTGTAAAGCGTTTACTGCATGATACAGCCTACCAACTGACACTGTAGCGCCAGAGATATGCCTGGACGACCAACGAGGCCAAGCCACAGATTAAAATACTGCCTAATTTGTTTTCCCAAACTGTCTCCCGCAATAACAGTATCTGCCTTTCTACATGCTGTAAAATATTTGGAATTTTTGTTGGTACTCCCCGTTTTGCCTCTAACACCAAACGAAGTTCAGTAATTTGGTCTTCGCGATGAGACAACTGGCACCGACTCCAGAAATTATTAATTAATGTAAAATTGTAATAACAGTAATGTAAAATATTGTCCATTTAGATTTATTTTCTGCTAAGCAAGGTATAAAATTTTAAAATATTTAGTGTGCTTTTTTTGAAGTCGGTTTTTTTGTTTTATAAACTATTATTTTATTTTGAAAACTCGTTTATTTTGCACTCTAACTGGGTCCTTAATTTTCAACATACCCTTAATGCACTGCATTCTAAACGCTTTAATTTTTCATTTTTATGGTATTTCTAAAGTCCAAGATCCACTTCCATGAAGTACTGTGCTCCATACATGGTTTTAGAAATTATTTCCGAGTTCTAAATAAAACGAAGTGGCAATAAGTTGATTCCCATGGTTAGTAAGTGCTACTGAACCATGAAGTTGAGGTCATAGTAAAGCTTCTGCTGATTCTGCTACCAACTTCGTAAATAATTCATGACAGACTTGTGTCAGATGGATTCTGAAACAACTCATGGATGTGTACGAGGTGTGATAAAATTACGGGAATTGGTTTTTTCTTAAAGAATATTTATTTAGTTATCAGGATCAATTTTTTCACCTTCAAAGTAATGCCCTTAAGATTAAATACATTTGTGCCAGCGCTTTTTTTCAATCTTGGAAGCACTTCTGGACTCCACTTTTCAGTATTCGGCTCCTTCAGCGATTCTGTTTTTATCTCGTTAATTGTGACAAAATGTCATCTGAACACTCTCTTCAGCCTTGAGGGGGGGGGGGGATGTCGGGTGAATACGGTGGCAGAGGCAAAACAACAGATTTGTTTTTTAATATAATATAATTTGCTTACGGGATTATGCTGCGTTGAAATACTCCTGCTTCTTCTTCTTCCCAACATTTCGACCAGGGCTTAGGTATTCATCAGGGGCCGTCTACCGAATCTGCTACAGACTGTGATCTGCTGGAGACTGGCGCGCTGGTTGTTTACGTATTTGTACTGTCGATTGTTAGACAATATCGATTACCCAGAGATATGCTTTTTACGATTTAATATATGTGTATCCAGAGTTAATTATTTATCTAACACACATTTTCAAGCCTGGCTAAGACCATAACCACCATACTTTGAATATTTCAATAGCATCTCGTACTTTTCTTTGTAGATAACCTTCGGTTTTAGCAAGCACTCTTGTATTTTCGCACGGTATTTCATCTTCTTCCATCTGGTGTTCGGCAATAGCTGATTTCTTGGGATGCCTCAGACGAGTGTGACTCATATGTTCACGTATCCGCACGGCTACGGCTCGTTCGGTTTCGCCTATATATACCTTTCCGCAATTACAGGGCACTTCATAAATTCCACTGTAAGGGACACCTTCGATCTTGGACCGTTCGCAGTTTTTCTTTAACTTTGTTTCCACTTCTAAATATGGGTAGAATATTAGATTTCATTAAAATTCTCCCAATTATATTAATATAATGGCTCGAAAACATCAAAATCTTTTATAGTTTTGTTTTTTACTAAAAAAATCGTGAAAAACCAGTGAGGTATGAGCGGGAACATTATCGTGATGCAATTGGCGCATAATATTCAGGTGGTATTACTTGTTAACAATACGACTATTTGGCAGGAACTCATGATGCACAACGCCATTGGAATCAAAGAAAACAGTGAGGAAAGGTTCACATTTCATCGAACGTGTCGAATTTTTTTCCGCCTTGGCTCTTCAGGCAGTTTTCATAGATGCGCTTGGGCCTTGCCTTCGACGTCATACCCAAGCACCCATGTTTCGTCGCCTGTAATGACCGTTTTAAGAAGTTCTCGATCATTGTTGACTTCATTCAGCAATTCATGAGCGATGTCTACGTGACGTTGTATATGGTTGAAATTCAGCAATTTTGGAATAAACTTTGCTGCCATATGTTTCATGCCAAAAACATCCTAAAAAATTGCTTGGCATGAACGAAATGATATTCATCAGCATCCTCTCTAATAGTGACACTACAATTTTTTTTACTTATTTGTTGTCGTTGGTTTTTGATGTGTTGGGGCGTCCAGGTTGGTCGTCATCTTCACGGCCTTCTTTGAAACGTCTATACCACTCGTAAACTCTTGTTTCATTCATAGTAGATTCTCCAAAAGCTACTGCTAACATTTCGAATTCGTTACTGCAATTTATTCAATTTTTTTAAGCAAAATATTATTCAAATTGATCCATTGTTTTAGAAAGTACAAAATCGACAAGCACACCAAAACACGCTTAACATTTTTGACTTGAAAATAAACTAAACATTCAAAATGGCTTCCAATTGTAACATACGTCAGGAATATCTGCACCAACAAAATAAAAAAATTGAAAATCGAGTTTATAAAGTCCGCAAAATTAAAAAATTCTCGTTATTTTTTGATCAGACCTCGTATAAATAGGCCCCTTTGTCAACTCCAAACAAAACTGACAGATGTTAAAAGGTGAAACTTTCTTTTTTATAAATAAAGAAGTTACTTGTGATGAGACATGGAAACAGTGGTGTACTCAACCAAAAACACTTTTGAAAGAGAGAAAGGAAGGCTTGTTAATAGATGGGCGAAAAGGACTAAAGAACAAGGAGACTTCAAAAGCTGATCAGTATAAATCCTGCCAACCGAATGAGGGTATTCTTTTACTCGCAGTAGATGTTTCAGTATACTGAAATACTTGGTATCAAACAGAATTTTGATAACACCCATGTTCAATAGTGTTAAATGCTATAGAAATGATTCATTCCAGGTGCACGGGCAGCATCTCTACTTACTGTTAGGTGAGCGGTTTGCTAGGGTTCTGCCAATTAGGTAGACGCAGGTTTGAATCCCCGTCCGGTCATCCAGACTTCCCGAAATCACTTCAGGCAAATGCAGGTTTGGTTTCTTCAAAGAGGCCATGGCCGAATTCCTTCCGGTTCCTTATCATCAGTTCTTTCTAGCCTCCAAAAACCTCGATGACGACGAGGCATAAAGAAAAAGAAAAAAAATTAATTTCATTTTTAACACGTGTTGTCACACCAGTTCTTAGTTTTTGCTAGTTATACTTTTTCATTTGCGCATACAACCAATAAAACACTGTTTGATGATAACCTCAACTAATTTCGTTGGTTTTTATTTTGTTAACAGTACGTTACTTAAATGTGCCTCATTCGTACGATGTTGTTCCAGAAAAAATTGAATTGTTTAACATTAATAAGCAGATTAGTAAATATACGTATGGTCTTGCTACCTGGTGATTGAGTTTCAATATCCTGAGCATTTCGCCTCCGTCTTCGTTGTACCCACAGTTTAACGTGGTCTCTGATCCACAGATGTATTTAAAGATATTCATTATACCTAGGAGAATTGTGGCATCTTTCCGAGAAACTTATATGTTGAGAAAACATTCACTATTGCCAACCATCTTATACTTTTCAGAAGCAGTCAGCTGATCTCTTAATTGGGATAGACAGTTCTGGCCTCGCATTCGGGAGGATGGCGGTTCGAATCCCCGTCCGGGCATCCAGATTTGGGTTTTCCATGGTTTCCCAAATCACTCCAGGCAAATGCCGGGATGCTTCCTTCAAAAAAGGCCATGGCCGAATTCCTTCCCATTCCTTGCCCCACATCCTTTCCCCGTCTCTAAAGACCTCGCTGTTAAGAGACGTTAAGCAGTTAAAAAAATGGGATAGATATACAGGGGTTGGACAAAATAATATGACCTCTTTTGGTGTTCTCCATACATAAACCCGGCCGTCAGTAGGAAATAATGTGAAAGAAGATTCACCGGACTATACCACATTCTTCCAATCATCAAGTGTACAGTTTTTATGATCGTGGCACCACTTTTTTCGCAGCTTAGCGTTGGTTGCCGTTATAAGGGGTTTTGCGATTGCAATCCTTCCATGAATCGTAGCTTTGTGGAGCTTCCGCCGTACTGTTTTTGTCGAAACAGAATTACTCAGGTGTGTGTTGAGTTCACTATTGCTGCGGTAGTTTTGTGTTATCTGGCCACAATCCTTTTTAATGTTCGTCGGTCTCTGTCCGTTAATTTTGGTTTTCGCCACTATTCCTCTTCGCCGATGATGTTTTATCATGGTTTGTGCATGCTGTCATTACCGTGGATACTGTCGCTCCTGAGACGTTAAACAGTTCAGCTCTTTTCGTCACAGACACCTCCGCTAACCGAGCTCCAACAATTTGCCCTCTTTCGAAGTTTGAGAGATCACGCATTTCACCGATCGCTTGTAATAACCGTCGCAGAACAAAGCGTATAATATACTGACACATAACATAAAAGACCTGCCACATCAACTACGCCGTATATGCGCGTCACGGTATCCACACGGAAGTAGTGGTGCCAACATGCAACAACCTGTACTCTATCGCATGGTGTTCATTTTATTTTGTCCAGCCTCTGTATGCCTCCTTGTTGCTTGTTCTTTAATTGCATCCGTACATAGAAATTGCTGGCTTTTGAAACTTTATATTAGCTACTGAATAATTCAAGAGCAAATCCGGATTGCGTGAGAGTTCAGCACCTCTGTGATTCCATGTTCTTCCATAAATCCTGCATATGACATGATGAATGGGCAGACGCGGTTTGAATGCTACAGTTGTGCACAGTCGTTTAACAACGTCAAGGAATCTACTGCATAATGCAGGATGTTGGTGACCATTCATCCTTACGCTGTAAAGTCACATTTCACGTCCTAAGTCCAGAAAGCAAATACCAGTATGATGTTATTCAAAGTTGTATATACTATCGTAACAGACCATGTTGCGGGGGGCATAGTAACACAGTAACTTGGATATAACATGGTGCTGGTTTACTTTGACGAAAATAATGAGAGAGGAGAAACAATAATCCCGCCGTATGTAGCAGAAACTTTTCTTGAATGGTAGTGGTTCCGAATTTCACTTTGTGAACAACGGGGCATATACAGTAGTGCCGGTTCTCACGATACACATTGATACCGCCCATACCCAATATAAGTGTTATTGTTGTGTGGATGACTGTAATACATCTGTGATCAGTGTAATGTGTTGTTTGAATTTTGATTGAATGAAATATGGAGGCAGGAAGAGGGTGAAAACTGGTGTCGGCCCATTCAGGCCTACTCTTCCGAAAGCTCCACATTCTTATCCGACGGATGAATTACTATTGTGTACCCTCACTCCATACACACTGCGGAAGGGTTTGGGATTTGACCCAGGATATTGGAGCACAATATGGTTACTGGGAATTGTGCACCACCACTTCTCCTTTACCCAGCCAAGTTCTGGTGATGAAATCACTCTAGGCAAATTTTGAGATAGGTCTTTCGTAAAAGCTTAAGGGCGATTTGCTTCTGATTTCTTGGCCCTAACTTCTCCCTGCTCTAATAATCTCGAGGTTGTAATTCTCTGTGATAGTTGTAACTGCCACCAGAGTGCATTATTGCTATTCGTGTTTACTGTTAGTGCTAGGCCTAACAGGGAATATAAGAGGCGTTCACTGCGTCAGATGTTGAGTGATCACTACGAAGGACAAGGAGACAGCATTATCAGCAACTGGCAGAGTTTGAATGCTCCTTGACGATCTCCATTTGACCGGCTGTTTTGATCGCGCAGTATCCAGATTTTTGGTGCATTCGGATGTGACAGTGGTCCGATGTTGGACTGCGTGGGAACATACTCTTCGTCAAGATTCCGGTCATTCACATCTGACCACCATAATGGAGGATCGCCGTATTGTGCACCAAGCACATCGTAATCCATTCGGATCTTCACCTGCCATATGATAACAAGTAACGGACTCACTGCGACATTCTGTGTCATCCTGCACCATTGGTCGGATACTAGCAGCAGTCGGATTAAAAAATTACCGTCTCAAGCGTAGGTTGCCGTTACCAACATAGCAAAAACGACTGCGTTTGAGTTGTGCTGTGACCGGGAAGCATACGTAGACTGCTGATGAATGGCGTCGCATTGTGTTCAGCGAAGAATCGCGGTTCTGCACTACCTCGGATGACCACCGTCTGCGAGTATTGCGTTGACCTGGGAAGAGGTCCCATTCTTCCAAAGTTTTGGAGAGACATAGCGGGTTAGTGCTGGCGTCATGGTTGGGGAGCTTTCGGGTATGACTTCAACTTACTGCTGGTAGTGATTGAGGGAACTATGACCACACAACGCTACGTTACGGACATTCTGCGTCCTCATGTGTTACCTCATATGCGACAGTATCGTGGTAACATTTTTTCAACGGGAAAATTCTCTTCCACACACGGCGCGTGTCTCCACGAACTGTCTGCGTAAAGTTGAGGTACTCCCGTGGTCAGAAAGATTCCCAGATCTATTCCCGATAGAACATGTGCGGGGTTGTAACGCCATACTGGTAAGAGGGTTCATATTGCTAAGTTGTTTGTAAATTTGACTCGATTTTGAAATCACTGAAACAGCATCACCTTCTTTCAACCTGTGAAATTTAGTTTGATTTCCTCCTCCACTTCTGGGCGCTTCACTTGTTTTTGTCAGGCAGTGTATGTTAAGTATTGATTTTTGTGCCAAGCAACTGTCTTCTGTCCTCCAACATACGAGGTATCTGTTAATGTGATTGGAGTACGAGACCAAAACTGCGTGAAGCTCGAACGCCACTTGCATAGCGCTGTTTAGTATTAAGGACGAAATTTGCGTGGTATCACAGCAAGGTTTAAATATAGTAGCCCATTAGCAATCAGTACACTTCTCATGATCTCCTGACACAGTTGATCGACGAAGTTGACCAGCCTAAAGTGAACTTCCATGTGATTATTGCCTTCAGTTAATACTGTGTATCCTCAGCTTTAATTGCTTTACCATTTTCACTTAAATCGGGATGTCAGCAAATTTGTCATAAAAGGTTTGTTGATATTACTATACTAGCTTCTAAGAGTGCGTTTTTGTTGGTGCTTTTTATTCTTCTTTTGTTGCAAATGTTGCATTTTCTCTTTTTCTAATTCAAATAACGCTGGCATCCGTTGAATGTTTTGTATTACATTTAGGGCTCATTTCATCCTACAATTTGTCTAGAACGAACCCGGGACTGGAGCAGTGAACGTTTTAACAACAAGCCACTGATCTATCAGACCTCTCACTAAGATAATACTTGATATTTAATTTATGTTAACCATCGGACTATATACCAGTAACAAACTATGTTTAAAGCATAAGCGATGATGGAATACATATTGAAAGGAATGGTGACTTTAGCGAGCATTGCGCTCCTTCAGTTGGGTGCGACTTACCGTGAGAGTTTTACCGGTGCTGGCTTCCAGCTGACCTGGATTCAGTCCAGATCCTGTCGTCCGGAGTCGGACACACTGCGCAATCGCCTTAAATACCCGACACTTCCTGGACGGCACATAATATACTGTAGCTCAGCCATTAACACCAAAGTAAGCCATCAGGTGCAGTATTAGACATAACTACATTCATGAAACAGCTAAAGATAAATATACACCTTCCTTGCTGTCGATTAAAATGTCTAAATACCACCTCTGTCTACATAAATTCAACTCCTCCAAGGATCTGTGATAAGTTGGGCCGATTAGGATTAATTGAAACTACTCAAGGAATGGTAGATAAGTCTAATCGTGGGCAATGTTTGACCTAATTGCTAGCAAAAAATTATACACAGGTATAATTTCTTGACTTTAATTAGTACACATAACCAGCACTACGTATATGACTTTATTTATTATTATTAATTTAATTGCGATGGAGCAGATGCTCCGGTGCCAATCACCTGTCATCCAATAACCCCCTTTTATTCTATTTTCTTAATTATCTTATATAATTTGTGTGCTAAATTCCTTCCCCATCTACTTTTACAATTTACAAATTTTAATTTTAAATTCTTTCATCTGCTACTGCTGTAGATCACTACACCAACAACGCACATAAAATTTTCCATAGGCTAATTTTTTTGTTTTGGAACTTGACAGTTACCCACTGAATTTAGAAATCAAAACCGATCGTGCTGAGTGAGAGGTAAAGTTCGTGTCTCGCATTTAGGAGGACGCAGGTTCAAATCCCCGTCCGACCACCCTGATTTCGGTTTTTCATGGTTTCTTGAAATCACTTCAGGTAAATGACTGAATGGTTCCTTCAAAAAGGAAATAGGTAATTTCCTTTTCCAATTCATTGCCGCTTGTAATTAATAGGCGTAAAGCAAAAATCAAATATTGTTTAGGCTAATGGAATCAATATGAAATAAACACACGTTTCTTTCGAGCGTGGTGGGCGAGTGGTAAATCTCTGGCCTCGCATTCGGTAAGGACGCAGGTTTGAGTCAACATCCAGATTTCGGTTTTCCATTGTTTCCTAAAATCACTCCAGGCAAATGCCGGAATGGTTCCTTCAAAAGGCCACAGTCGACTTCCATCCTGTTTTCCCACCTCTAATGATTTTGCAGTCTACGAGGTGTAAAGCCATTAGGAAAAAAAGTTTCTTCGGGCGCGGTACTAAATACTCATTAAAAAACAAGGAAAACTTCCTAATCAGTCATTCTGCCAAAAAGCTATCTACCAAGATCTCAGACAGCTTCTTAATTCCAAAAACGAAGATCAGTCAGTTGCTGCTCAGAATTTCTGTTACCTCAGTAACCGCTTCGCAAGTTAGAGACTGAGTGTGGTGGTGTAACGGTTAACGTTCTGGCCTCGCATTCGGGAGGACGGTAGTCCGAATCCCCGTCCGGGCATCCAGATTTGGGTTTTCCATGGTTTCCCAAATCACTCCAGACAAATGCCGGGATGCTTCCTTCAAAAGGCCATGGCCGAATTCCTTCCCATTCCTTGCCCCACCCCCCATCCTTTCCCTTCTCTAAAGACCTCGCTGTTAAGAGACATTAAGAAGTTAAAAAAAAAAAATAAGTTAGTGGCACCAGATTCTTGCTTGAACGCCACAAACCCATCTGAACTCCACTTGTAGTAAAGATCCATCTACACATTCTGTGTAGCAGACATATCTCTACCCTAAATTCTCGCTAGTATCGCCCTCTCCCTATCTCTTTTATTATTTTTATTTGTGTACTGTTTTAGCCCTTTTCCCCCATCCCTCCTTCTCTCGTATGCTCGTGCGACCATACTTGGACACAGGTACACAACGGTTTTTGGTTACGACCTCGACTCTGGAGTTCAATCTGGTTCTTAGGCCGTTTGCCGCAATGTTCTAGGTAATTGCTAGGGCGGTTTCAATACTTGCCTCAAAAATTACACAATGCAGAAATAAATTAATACTTAACTTATCGAACACAGCTTACGCTGTTCACGGAGAGATGGCAGCAGGTATGTTCCTCCTTTAATGTAACAGGAAACTCTTACGCTGGCTTGACTAAGGGTGGGAATGCCAGCCTCGGTATCGTCGGGGCTAGTGTACTACACTCCTGGAAATTGAAATAAGAACACCGTGAATTCATTGTCCCAGGAATGGGAAACTTTATATACACATTCCTGGGGTCAGATACAACACATGATCACACAGACAGAACCATAGGCACATAGACACAGGCAACAGAGCATGCACAATGTCGGCACTAGTACCGTGTATATCCTCCTTTCGCAGCAATGCAGGCTGCAACTCTCCCATGGAGACGATCGTAGAGGTGCTGGATGTAGTCCTGTGGAACGGCATGCCAAGCCATTTCCACCTGGCGCCTCAGCTGGACCAGTGTTCGTGCTGGACGTGCAGACTGCGTGAGACGACGTTTCATCCAGTCCCAAACATGCTCAATGGGGGACAGATCTGGAGATCTCGCTGGCCAGGGTAGTTGACTTACACCTTCTAGAGCACGTTGGGTGGCACGGGATACATGTGGACGTGCATTGTCCTGTTGGAACAGCATGTTCCCTTGCCAGTCTAGGAATGGTAGAACGATGGGTTCGATGACGGTTTGAATGTACCGTGCACTGTTCAGTGTCCCCTCGACGATCACCAGAGGTGTACGGCCAGTGTAGGAGATCGCTCCCCACACCATGATGCCGGGTGTTGGCCCTGTGTGCCTCGGTCGTATGCAGTCCTGATTGTGGCGCTCACCTGCACGGCACCAAACACGCATACCACCATCATTGGCACCAAGGCAGTAGCGACTCTCATCACTGAAGACGACACATCTCCATTCGTCCCTCCATACACGCCTGTCGCGACACCCCTGGAGGCGGGCTGCACGATGTTGGGGCGTGAGCGGAAGACGACCTAACGGTGCGCGGGACCGTAGCCCAGCTTCATGGAGACGGTTGCGAATGGTCCTCTCTGATACCCCAGGAGCAACAGTGTCCCTAATTTGCCGGGAAGTGGCGGTGCGGTCCCCTACGGCACTGCGTAGGATGCGACGGTCTTGGCGTGCGTCCGTGCGTCGCTGCTGTCCGGACCCAGGTCGACGGGCACGTGCACCTTCCGCCGACCACTGGCGACAACATCGATGTACTGTGGAGACCTCGCGCACCACATGTTGAGCAATTCGGCGGTACGTCCACCCGGCCTCCCGCATGCCCACTATACGCCCTCGCTCAAAGTCCGTCAACTGCACATACGGTTCACGTACACGCTGTCGCGGCATGCTACCAGTGTTAAAGACTGATATGGAGCTCCGTATGCCACGGCAAACTGGCTGACACTGACCTCGGCGGTGCCCAACCGCTACGCAGCTAGCGCCCTTCGACGGCCAACACTGCTGTTCCTGGTGTGTCCGCTGTGCCGTGCATTTGATCATTGCTTGTACAGCCCTATCGTAGTGTCCGGAGCAAGTATGGTGGGTCTTACACACCGGCGTCAATGTGTTCTTATTTCAATTTCCAGGAGTGTATATAGCTCCGCGTGCCGAAGTTCGCCGGTTCGAGTCCGGCCGAGGGCATGGGTGTTTGAGTGTTGTGTCTGTGTGAATGTCGTGTCCGTCCTTGGTGTCCATGTGTACAAAGAAGCATACTGATAAGATTAAGTGGTGCATATAGCACAACAGCGACCGACTCTCTGCTGGTTGCGTTGGGCGTTTGGCCACTTGACCTAGAAGTTAGAAAGAGAGGGGCACACTATTGGCTACAAATCGGTGACGCCGAAAAAGTAGAACAAATTTTAGGAAGACCGGTTACAGAAGCACGGGAGATAAAAACAGTCTTGATGGAAGAATGGCAACAACAGTGGTCGCGTAGTACGACTGGCAGGAGAACCTACAATATTTGGCCAACAATTCAAGAGAGATTAAACCTTCGTCACCTAGATCCGTCAACCGGACTTGTTCATTACATCACTGGACACGGGCCATATCCCAGCCTACTACATAAAAGAGGACTAAAAGACACAAGCTTGTGTGAGTGCAGGGAAGAGGGTACACCAGAACACATCGTCTGGGATTGCACAAAAATGGCAGAAGCCAGAAACGAAGGATTTCATGAACTAATAAACATGAAAACGGAAGACATACTAAAATATGAGTAACTTTGGCGCAAACTAGACGAAGTGACCCAAAATATATCCAAACTGCAAAAGGAGAGATTCATGCATAGTTTACTGACAACAAGAAAAATGCCAAGTCAAGCCGGCTATGAGGTCACAGGGTAACACCCGAGAGCAGCCACAAGCGAATGAGTGTCTAAGCGCTCGATCAGCGAGTCATATATCGAGCTGAAAACGCAACCAGCTGGTCTGAGGAGAGGAGTGCTTAAACCATATTAAAGGCTTTAAATCGACCGTTTTGCAGTAACACCACTGGAGATTCTATCTACAAACAAGAACTTGCTAAAGCAACACTTACAAAAGTATGTAGTGTATGTATAAGTTCTTTACTAGTGCTCACATGAACTATAGTCCGATGCATAAAATGAGGTCTGACATTGGAATAACACAAATAATAGATAATAGTTGCAGTCTCGAGCCGCTTCTGAAGTAAAACATTGTTATCTCTTAAAATATGTAAAAATGTTAATAGTTAGTTAAGAGTAAAAGTTGTAAATTATGTAGCCAATAATCTTAAAATAGGAATTTGTTCAAATATTGAAAATAACAAATACCGGCAGTAGATGTTAAACAAATAGTTCACCTCTGAAAACGAACAACCTACTAGCCGGCTATTAAAGACTCCTTACTTCTGCAATTACATATATATCATTGAAAATTAGTTCTCACAACCAGTGTTGGAGGTGGCCACTCTCCCGATGGGCGACCTTCTCGGTCACTTTGGCTGCCAGAGAGACTGAGAACGTGCGCTATTCCGGGAGATTTGGAATTCGGATTACCGCACCGATACCAATGCTGGAAAATGCTTTCTTAGATGGCAGAGTAGTAGATAGTGGTAATAGTTTAGTAATGGTAGCAGTGGTAGACGTACAAAGTGACATAGTGAAATATTAAAAATTCTAACCATAAAGTGGACAGGAAACTGCAGACACCATACAAAACTAGAAAACTGTAATAAATCAATTATGACAAAATGCAGCAAGTTTAGAAAGTTATAATATATGTTAACAGCGAAACAATCGTATGTATCGTGCCAACAAGAAAAGACTGTACAGATATTGCCAAAACCATACATAAGAAAAATTGAAATTATTCATTGTGGAATTATCTGTTGAAATATCAAATGTAAAACTGTTGTGTTAAATTAAGGCCTATTTTAGTTTCTAGATACTAGGCTTTAAAAATGTGTGCTAAATAAATAAAAAAAAAGAAAAAAAATGTCCATGTGTCCATACTTGGTTGCAACAATACACTGGAAGAGTAATTACAATCACATTGGCTGGCTGTATGACCTATGTAGCAGAATGCAATTTAAAAAAATAATAATAGTGGAAATAAACAAGGAATCTCCTTCAACGTGGCAAGTTGAGACTACATCTTATCCATAAGGAGATAGAATGAGCTAAGAAAGAAAAATATATATTTTAAGACACTTTTGATTCTTCACCATCATTCCTTAATATTTATTTTAGATTGGTTCTTACTCCCTCCTGTAGTCAAATCCACCGAACTTATTTCATATTTCGCGGCCTCATCCCACTACTCTGTCCTGGAATTCCTTTTATTCACGTGGCAAGATTAAGCGCGAATCCACACATCGACCATATCGTATATTTCTATTATTCTTTTAATGTGACCTTCAGTATCTGCGACCATTTAGCCATCTCTAATTTATTTATGTTGTTCTATTATATCAGGATTTGCTCATGCAATTGTGGTACTCTATAGTGAAGACAAGAGCACAACACTTAACTAAAAATACCCACGACCAAGGCTGGACTCGAACCGGCGACACTTTGCCAAGACCGGCTACTGTGTATTTCACACACCTAAGAGGCCATTCGAACGCTGGTGGATCTACGAGGGGCAGTCAGAAAGTTCCCGGAATTTCATTGTAACTCTTTATTAACAAAACATAAGTACACATTTACTTAATCTTCTTCAAAGTAGGCTCCTTCTGAACACACACACTTGCTCCACCGCTCCTGCCATTGCTGGAAACAACGATCAAAATCCTGTTTTGGTATCTTCTGAAGTACAGCCGTCGCTCGTCCTTGAGAGATCCCCACTTCTTGTGTCATTCTTCGGTCTGATCTGACTAACTGTTTCACTCGCTCGACCATTGCTTCGTTTCTGGAGGTTGAAGGTCTCCCACTGTGACTCTCGTCTTCCAGCGATTCCCATACACGATTAAATCTTGAAAACCACTCGTAAACAATTGTTTTCTTTAACGAATCGTCACCGTAAACTGTTTGTAAGGCTTACAAAGTCTCTGAAGCAGATCCCTAATCTGCACATGAACTTGATGTTCACCCTTTGCTCAAACAGCGACATCGCGCCAACTGATTACCACACAGACCTACCTTCAGCTACACTGCAGTCACACTGCCTGTTATGACCTGTTCAGATCTGTCAAACTCATAACAATTGCATCACAAATGCCAAAACTACGACAGAATTCCGGGAACTTTTTGATTGCCCCTCATAAAACTTTGACTAAAGACATTGCAGTTGACATAAAGAAGCATAAAAAATAAAATACTTATTTTTATTACATGTTATGTTTCCGACAGAACGAATCCCACAAAATGTGATAATACACCAACTACAACAATCTGAATGCAATTTACTTTTTTAATTAGGTGTACAAATTTTTTAAATAACTTATATCAAGAAGTTTAGCTATAATATTCTGTCCTTAAACCAACTACCAAGCGTTCAGATATTTTCAAATTAATAAAACAGGCCTTAATGAGATGAGGACTTAAATTCCAGTCACTAGTGATATCTGCCAATTAAAGTCGAAATACGACTGAAGTAATATAATCTTAGTCTAGCTGTACAAGAATTAAGGCTAAGAGATAGTATAACGTAAAGCATCAGCGTGTGATAGGAACAGCGGTAGAGACAACTTGATGAATCAGGAGAGCGTGGAAGGCAATTTGCACATTCTGTGTGGGAAGAGGACATAACGGCATGGCGAGAATCTACTCGAAGTACGCCATTCGCATATATTTGAAAATAAGTTGCCCGTGAAAATTTTTTGCGAATGATATACGATGAATAGCGAGATCAGTGTTGTAGCATGAAAGAAGAACTGGCTCATTTCTTGAAGTTTCTTATTTGACAACTGAAATACGTACGTAGCAAAATTCTTACAGTGGGTTTCGAAGCAATGATGAAATGTTTCCTTAACAGAAACAAAATATCCGTAAAGCTCCTTGATCTAGAAACACACACAGTTTATCCATATGTCGTGCTTCTATCTAGTGGCAATGCGTTCATGACCCGTGCGAAAATTTCTATATATGGTGTTGCTATCTGGCGGTAATGCAATTACTCCTTATCATAGTAAGACTAGCAGCTTGATTCTGAATTATCGTATACCTGTTACCTTGCAAATCTGGTTGTAGGCCATCTTCCGCAGTTGTTAGTTAATAGATTATAAATCCAAATTCCGACTGGAAACAACTGTTGATGTTAATTTTACTTTATTCCCATACACGTTTCACCCTTATGGTGTGGGGCATCGTCAGTGGAGTTTGGGTGATGATATTTTACATGATGGTCTGGAACAGCACTTTATGCATTTTACAGATCTTCTTTTTCACAAGTAGAAAACTGTTTTACACATATTTCTGACTAAACACTTGGCATAAGGTACAAAGAACATATTAGAGCAATAACATGCACAAACCATTCTACATTCGCCGAACATTTACTATACCATAACCACCCCCATACTTCCCTACAGACAGACATGATGATATTGCAAATTAACAATCACAGATAACACTTGTTAACAATTCAAGAAAACTACCAAATACACAAAGCCATAGGAATCGGAAAATCACTATTGAACGAATTCACCAATTTAACCAATAAAACACTGTTTAACTCACTAAAAATAAACACTACACAGGGAAACTAACACAAACTGTTCAACTCAATTAAAATAACCATCACACACACACACACACACAAAACAGCTGATGAAAACAGAGAAATAATTTAATAGAGCAACACAGATACAATAACAAACAAAAATGAAACAAAGTTGGTTGCACTGCATTCATCAAAACAACATGTATGTTATATAGCAGACAAATGCAACAAGAAGCTTATAGTCAATATTTCAATGGATATAATGCCAAGTGTTTAATCAGAAATATATGTAAAACAGTTTTCTACTTGTGAAAAAGAAGATCTACAAAATGCATAAAGATCCAGATCGCCATGTAAATATCATCACACAAGCAGTAAGTACAATGTAAATATGTATATAATAATTTATAATGCTTTTGTCAAATGTAATGAAACACATGTAAAACAAATTCACAGCCACTGACGATTCCCACACCATAAGGGCGAAACGCGTATGGGAATAAAGTAACATTAACATCAACAGTTGTTTCCAGAAGGAATTTTGATTTATAAACCTGTTACCTTGATTTTGCCATTTACGGATTGAATCCATATTTCTAAAAATTACTTTTTAAGTTAATAATGTTACCAAAGCGGAGAACTTAATCTTTAAAATGATACGTCACAAAAAAACACCTTTTATAAATAATACGTATGACTGTCACACCGTAAGACCGCTTCGGAATGACTATTCCGTGGTAGAGCATTCAAGAAGTGTTACAAGTTGTTCAAAGTTGCTCCTGGTGGACGTTAGTTACGATATCAGTTTCTGCTTTACTAATCGTCATCAAACTAAATTACTGAAAGAAGGAATTTATACATACAATTACCAATTTTGCCCTGCCTATCACTGATGTTTGTGAGATTAATTAATCTCTGATTCTCAGTGGACAATATTCATGTGCTAATTCGGCAAGATAGAGGCAGAACTCCTCTTTCATGATGAATAACAACATTCCATATATGTCTTAGCCAACGGCAGATCCGGAGCTTGGCCAAAGAAGTGTGGAGCATGTGCATACAGCGTTTGTGTTGTTTATGTTACTGTTCTGCCGAGCTCGATGGGTAAGTGGTAACGCTCAGACTTGACTTTCTGCAGGGCGTGGGTTCAAATCCTCGCCCTGCTAGATTTCATTTTACCGTGGTTTCTTGAAATCACTCTAGCCGAATGCCGCGAAGATACCTTCAAAAGGTCATGGCCAATTCCTTCTTGTTCCTTGTTCCCAGTTCCTTCCCCCTTCTAATGTTCCTGATGTCGACGACAGATAGATGCAAAGTACCACGACAGTAGTGGGGGAAACCCGGTGACTGCTCGTACCCTGGACCAAAAACGTGTAAGCGATACCTCTCACCTCCCTCCCCTTCTCTCCTGGTAATCGACACCTCTCCCTCCCCGCTGACCCCTTACAACCCCCTTATAACTTCAACTGGCTTCACTGTTCAATGAAAATTGCAATAGGTACCCCCTCCCTTCCTTCCCCCTCCCTTACTTGATATCAATACCGCCTATAACGTCAACAATGTTTATACTTCATTGGACATTGTAATCGATACCCCTGCTCCGGTGTCCGTTGTAATCGATATCCCATATAGTATGAGCCAGATTCACGCTCAAATGAACATTGATATTGATACCCAGGCAGGATATACCAGGCCTACCACCCCCATTGCTTGGGCATAATCCGGTGGTATGTGCTGTGGGCAACACTCGCTTCTATACCCCATACTTCACCCACCTTTTGTTAATCTCAACTACTCCACGCGAAGTTTTATTTCTGGTCATTAATCCATGTTCTTCTAAATATTTACTAAGCACTATATCTATTACAACATGTTAATCCCATTTGATTCTATTATTAATTCAGCTCTAGTAACTAATCCCTTTTACGATGCTGTAAAAGGAAGATAAGAATATTTTAGTTATTAATTAAACGTCAAAAACATAATTCTCAATTGACTCTATTACTTATTCACTTAATTAAATTAACGCGGTTTGCCCACATCTAAAGCTCATATATTTTGTCTCGCAGCCAGGTGATGGAAGAAATCAGTTTCACCCTACCCTGTTCGCTACCTGAGAAACCAATTTTTTCCTCCCTGCCATCCGTTTCTGGAGGATATGGGATCGCAGAGTGCAGATCTTGTATTTCCCTGATCCCCTGTGATAACCCCTTAACGCTCGCTGCAACCCTGTCATGTAATAGTAATGAATACTCATACTGCTCTTGACTTCAAACAAAGAACTGCATCTAGACGAGATCAGAGTACTACTATTAGCAATGTTTAAGTTTGATTTTTAAGAAGATTAGTGAGACTCATTCAGCTTAATTCTTCCGGTATAGTAATTCCATAAATTGGTGAGGTGGCGAGTAAATAGCAAAATAACAAAACAAATAAGTTATACAATTCATTCGACGTAAGCCCATTAGAAAAGTATTAAAAAACAAAAAGTTAACGGTTAAAAACAAGAGAAAAAATGCAATGAGCGTCTTGTTGTTGTGAAATAACAAAACAAATAAGTTATACAATTCATTCACGTAAGCCCATTAGAAAAGTATTAAAAAACTAACGGTTAAAAACAAGAGAAAAAATGCAATGATCTTGTTGTTGTGAATATGTATGACAATCTTATGAGAAAAGATTAAAAGAGTCTTACGTATTAGTAAAATTTGCAGCAATGTTCCAATGAGTACAATATGCGGTAAAACGCGATTAAAGACGATTCAGTCTATTTTGATACACGTTGACCGTTAACGTGTCGGTATGCCGACGGCGTGCATTGGAGATCGTGACATCGACTCGTGAACGTTTTTACATTACTAATGTGGATTCGTTGTGCCGTCCTGGTACTCGAGTTATAAAGAACTGTGACACACGAGGGTCACCCTAGAAAATCGTGGCCTGACCAAGAAAATGAAAACGTAAGGTCTTGCGAAAACTGTAAATAATTCTTCAGTCCTTTGTATAATATTATCAAAAACCAGGATTTTCCTGCTGGTTAGACTGGACTTTAATGTGCGTAGATATGCGTTTGCCTCTCGTTTTTCTTCTATTAGCAAGACATAAGCGTTTGTAATATAGTATTTTGAAAACTTTGCTGAAAATTAAATTCCACCATTTCATTACGATTATTAGAATGTTAATCTTTGATGTAGTGGTTTGATTAATGTTTTACGTATATTCTAAAGTATTATGTTTCAGAAAAATGAAGAAATAATTAAACAAGGTTTCTTAGTCAAAAAACTATACTAGCAGAATGCAGAGGGTGTAGTGTGTATCTGCGTTGTAGCATGATCTTTGGCGACTGTTTCTCTGAGATCTGTGATCTGTGGCGTCTGTCTGTTCTCGGTCACGTAGAGCCAGTAGATATGCCGCAGATTTAATCTAGACCATTAGCTTTCAAGCTGTGAAAACACTATCCAAATTGGTTCGGTAATTTTTTGCGAGGAGCCTAGACAAAGGGACAGACAAACGCAGCCCGTCTACAGATTTGTGATAGAGGAAAAGGTCCAAAGACAGGCTACCACTTTTATTGTTGTCCTTATGATTATCCTGGTCACTTAATATGGATAATTTTGATGTAACGTGCTTCTATAAACAATCATGAAGATGATATGGGGGTTAAAAACGTTAATAACCAGTTTCAATTTTCCAAAATCAAAGGATTAAAAAAAAATAATGTAAAATGGTTGATTTTCAAGAGGTGGTCCAAATAGGACTTGTATAAAAAGGGAAATTTATCTCCTAATAAATTAAAGAACAACAAATTTTGTTCAAAAACTTTATTAACTTGACATTTTACAGTCTCCTAACTCCATTTTTTTTTTTTCAGCTATATTTCATTTTCCCTACCAGCACATTCAGTCTTTGCCCAAACTTCACACTTGTAGAACTGAATCCAAACTTCGAATCTGACATCATCTGAAAAGTTACTGAAATTGCATGCTGCATTGTCGTCACCACGTTTATCCCCCAGAGAAATCGTCATTGTCGTCATCGTCAATGTCGGCATCAGTAAGAGGGACCCCATGGTCTTCTTCCGATTCCAACTCTTCGCTAAGCTTACCTAATGGGCTTTTTGGTTTGGTTTGGCAATTTTTAATTAATTTTGTTTGCTGAGGCAACTGATTACGCTTTCACAATTGTCTGACAATTTTTCAAGGCTGTACGCTTCACAATTTTTCTTCAATCATTCGCTGTATGGAGATCCAGTTATGATGCAAGTCTGGGCGCACTTGCGTCTACAATTGCTTTTTATTTGCAATGTTAGGGCTCGAAGGTACATTAAATTGACTAGCCCTTTGAGACGTTGAAGTTTGAGCAGTTGGTCGTTGATACCGGGTGCTGAAATCTTGGTGTTTACTTGTCATTTGCTCACTACTCTTCCCCCACCACTTGACATTCCTTTTAGTGCCATTCTCGTGCCTGAGCACAACCCCCTTCTCCCACTTCCAGCAAGTAGCACGTATTTAGACCCTAGCCCGTCTTTGGACCTTCTCCTCTAGTATAGCATCTACAGATTTGTGATAGTATAGATTACAACGCGCTGAAGTGAACACTAATTTTTTTATAGGTACTGAAAGAAGAGTGAGGTGTGGGAAAACGAATTCTTATTGCAGTTAAATATTTGTGTAAGAAAAATATATCTCCATGCGCCATTAATGAAGATATGATGACATTAGGGAAGGATGTGCCAGCCAATGGCACAGTTATAAAATGGGTATCCCGATTTAAACGGGGAAGAACCTACAGCGGAAGACAGCTGAGCAGGAAGGCCATTGGTGGCAATCATTCAGAGAAATGTCAGCATAGTAGATGAGCTGGTGATGATGGCGGAAGGTTAACATCTTGGCAGATTGATGAGATATCAGCAATTGCAAGAACGTCACTAAATCTCTTGGACATGAGGAAGGCTTTGCAGATCAAAAGTGGTGAGGAGGCAGGTTTCTGCAGGCACCGAGCGTGGTGGTGTAACGATTAGCGTTCTCGCCTCGCGTTCGGGACGCCGGTTCGAATCCCCGTCCGGGCATCCAGATTTGGGTTTTCGATGGTTTCCCAAATCACTCCAGTCAAATGCCGGGATGCTTCCTTCAAAAAGGTCATGCCCGAATTCCTTCCCATTCCTTGCCCCCCATCCTTTCCCGTCTCTAAAGACCTCGCTGTTGAGAGACGTTAAGCAGTTATTAAATAAAAAGTTTCTGAAGGCAGGTTTTTGCATCCAATCCTGTACAAATTGTTGAGCGAAATGAGAATATGGATGAGAGCACATTATCTCAGATTCAAAGTAACATTCAGTGCATTGGAAATATACAAGTTATCCCTCACAAATGATTAGATGACCCTTTCTTCCGCAGGGAAGGTGAAGGAACCCGCTTTTTTTTTTTTTGGGTTCTAGGTTTAATGAAAATTGGAGAAACTATCATCGAGGGGGGGGGGGGGGTACTATCCTAACATTGTGAAGCAAATACGAACAGGTTTCAAGGGAACGGGAAGAATTAGATTGTTACAGAAGGTGCGGTTTCATCGGGACAAGGCTGCCATGGCTGCTATCCAAATGTGTGAGTTTCAGCATCGCCCGATCTCTTCCACCTAGTTCCATAACTTATAATTGGGGTTCGGATCTTTAGGACAAGTCATATTTTTTTCCTTCCTTCTTTTTAAGTTGTAATGATGAATTAAACACTGATTGAACATTTCTGATTGTATGTAAATATATTTTACATAGCATATAAATGCATATTTAGACCATTTTCCTATTTTTTTTTTCATATTACGATAATATAATATTTTGAGGAAAAATCTGGTAATTTTTAATAATACCTGGAATTCACTGGAAGTTACAGATGAGAAGAAATTAAGATAATTATTCTCAGAACTGTACTCCTATAATACATTCGAGGGAGAAACAAAACTGATTGCCTCTGAATTGGCCAGAGTTAACCAGTCAAGAATTAAAGTTACACATTATTCTCATTCTCTAAACGCTAATGTTCCCTCCGCCTTTTAACAACAGCAGCATGCCTGTGTCGAGCCGCGCCATTCAATGTCTCACTGTCGCCAATACTTTTCAAAATAATTCCTCGGCCAGTGTTAAATCTGCAGTTGATTAGTGAATACCGCCATAATGATTTTTTTTTTTTTAAATTGTGAGGTTAGGGGTATTTTAGTACAGACGAAAGAGTTATTTTATGTAAATTATGTGAAATTAAAGTGACTTCAACAGAGCGATTTAAAATTTAACATCCCAATGGGACAGCGAGTGCACGGAAGCAAATTATGCTGTATACGTGAAAACGACACAAATATATAAAATAAATGATGAATAATTGAGCATGTATTGATGAACTGTAAATTTAAATGTGTAGTCATGTATTGTCAGTTTTAGGTCATATTTGCGTGCATATTTCTTTACGTTTTTGGTCATAAAGATCCGAACCCTACTTATAATTTTTCTGTCTTGCATTCTGTTGCAGTTTTTGATCCCCTTTTAGAAGTATTTTCATATGGTTGGCATTAAATTGTTGTAACGTCGTTCAGAGTGGATTATGTTGAAAATTAGACCAAATTTTAGCTCATTTGCTTCAGCGCCAGTCCGCGATCTTATTGGAAGACCCTACAATATTTTAGAATAATTTTGCAATATTTTTACAATATTTTGCGGTTTGAGGGATAAGATAAAACACGCATGGAAGACACTGAAGATTAAAAAATCTCCTCGGATAATGATTATTTATACGGAGCCTGGTGGGCTTGCGGTAAAGCTCGGCCCTAGCATTCAGGGGGACATCAGTTCGAATCCCCGTTAGGCCATCCAGATTTTAGCTTTCAATGGTTTTCCGAAATCACTCCAGGCTAATGTTGCGATGGGTGCTTCAAAAGGCCATGGCCGAATTCCTTCCAGTTACTTGCCCCCAATTCTTTACCGCCTTTAATGACCTCAAGTCATAAAGCCTTAAGAAAAAATAATTACAAACTTAATATATTACTGTTTACGCTGAATGGAAAAGATTAAGAAATAAATTATACGTTGCCTATCGAGAAAGCAAAAATCAGAGCATCCGTATTTTTTCTGCCATCTGTACAGTACTCGATCTGTTGTCTATAACACCGTGCTGCTTTGTAAACGGAAATTTAAGTGATAGTGTTCTGATGAAAGCCGCAGAATGATGGTGAAACGTTAGGTTTCAATGAATTGACACGGTTCCACCCGGAAAACCAAGCTAACAAGTATGGGAGTTGTCATAGAAACTTATACCCCAATTCTGAAATGACATTTAGTTCGAATCACACTGATAACCGAGAACGAGCCCGCCTGTTAGTTCAGTCAGTCTGTTAACTTAAAAATTCTCTGAATTACATTGGCCCCCTAAAGAAATTTTGCCTCCAGAAAAATATTGCAAACAGTAATCTTTATCAACGTATAAACAAAAGCAAGAATGTCAAAAAAATTGAAAAGGACAAAAAAAGAAATGACTATAGTTCGATTGCTTGAAGACCACAGAGAGGATGGGCGCTCCTGAGCCCAAGGCCGAAGCTACGATTGCAGGTGCAATGACCCCTCACAGGCCGTCGATCTCGCGTGCTTCGGAGGGCGAAAAACTTGGGTTGCTGCGATTTCCGCCATTCTTGACAATCTTCCTGTACACACGCCTAAGATTAAGACTGTCAGATGTTTTTACAAAATTACCTGTTGGGTGAGTGGTTAATGCTCGGTCCTGGGGACGTGGGGTGATACACGTCCGTGCCCTCCTGGTTTAGGTTTTCAATCTTTACCCGAAATCACTGCTGGTGAGAGCCGGGATGGTTCCTTCAAAGCGAAATAGCAGAATTCCTGTCACTAATCCTCTCCCTTCTCCATTGACCTTGACGTTGATGAACCACAAAGCCCATAAAAAACAATTAAAGGAAGGTGGATTTAATATTGAATGAGTTTGACAGCAAAATTGAACTTATTTCGGTTTAAAAAAACTAAATTAGTTCATAACCCGAAATTTGGTTGGATCCTCCCCAAGGAGGCATACTAATTCATTGTGTCAAAGGTAGGACGGCCAGTTCCTTTCCTCTGAGAAACTACAGTTTAATGTGGAATCCGAACAACGGAACGTCCTGGACCAGCTCATATGATCAAAAACAACTCTTAAAAATTCCTGGCTCCATGGGAATTGAAAACAGAACCGGGCCAAAAATTTTATTAAAAAAAAAAAAAACAAAAAAAAACACACCGTTTTAACCACTGAGCTACCAGACCACTCATGTGTATTCTCAAAATCAGAAGCAAACTGACGACCTGCCAACAGTGTAAGGCTATCTATATTGGACAAACAGCCAGAAAATTCGAAATCCGATGTAAAGAGCATATAAGGGCATTAACATGCTCCAATCATTCTACATTTGCAGAACATTTAGTTAAAAACAAGCACGAACACACAGAAATGGGAACAGACATGCAAATACTGGCAATCAATAACCACAGAAAAAAAACATGTTGACAGTCCAAAAAAATTTTCATATACAAAAGGCAATAAATGAAGGGGGAAATGTGATCAATGAATACATCTATCTCACGAACCAGACACTATTTAGGACACTAAAAATGAACTCGCATTCAAACACACCGCTACAGCAAAGATAAAACTTAACTTCAGTAAGATAATTAGGTTGATAATACATATGTTATAGACAGTTAGCATCTTTGAGAAGAAACCATAAACAATAACTAAAGTTGTTTAAAAAGCTACATTGTGTGTAAATACGTGTACAAATATGCTTTTCATAAAAACTGGTCAGTTGGTGAATAACCCCAAGAAGAAGAACAATAACTAAGCTTGTTGTTAAGGTTCTTTGGGTGGTTTAACTACTGCATTAATTAAAAGTCCACCAAAAAACAAGGTTATGTGAAGATGTTCGTTTATTTTGAACAAATCAACAAGTCAGTGATATTCACAAGCATAGTTGTTACAATCCAAAGATGCAATACTGACTTACTAACTGAAGACTTGAAAACTGAATGTCTCTGTAACACTGAATTAATACTTAATGCAAAACTTATTGAATGTCTCTGTAACACTGAATTAATACTTAATGCAAACTAACTTCTCTGTCCAGGCAATCTGTTTATATAGAGTCTATCGAAATTACGAGAATTCTTCAAAGGCATCCGCCCGATATTTCTCGATCATTAACAATCACTCAAACAATCAAACATATTAAAAAACAATCGGAATTGATACAAAATTAATTAATAACATTACAAAATGATTAGAAATGGTAATTAGAGATACTTAAATACAAAATTATTTACAGAAATCCTTTCAAATGGTGGAAAATTGTCCTGTAGACATCGTAAATTACAGTAATACATGGAATTACCGACTTTTAAGAAATTTTCTTGCATCATTCGGTTCTTAAACATATTAAATGGTCTTTAAATAATTTTCTTACCTAAAACAAAGTCTATATACACTTATTTACAAGAATTTACAAAATAAACATATCAAATCACTTTCAACCAAACATTAGCTCACTACAAATATTTCATACAGTACAATATTATTCAAAATTCAAAACTTAACTTCAGTAAGATAATTAGGTTGATAATACATATGTTATAGACAGTTAGCATCTTTGAGAAGAAACCATAAACAATAACTAAAGTTGTTTAAAAAGCTACATTGTGTGTAAATACGTGTACAAATATGCTTTTCATAAAAACTGGTCAGTTGGTGAATAACCCCAAGAAGAAGAACAATAACTAAGCTTGTTCCAGAAAATACCTTTAAAAACCAAACGTGTGTAAATATGTTTCTTATTCAAATTGTGCAGTGAGTGAGAAACCTCAAGGGGAGAAACTGATATGGAGCAATTCCATACACTAAGGTAATATAAAAAAACTGTAAGTAAAATAAGCTAAAAATAATAGTTAATAACAAATTTATATCTTCATTTAGATAAACATTATGCTACACATCAAAACTTGTACATAACTTGTTCTAGGGCACTGATGATGGTGTAATAAACCGAAACGCATATGCCATAACAAAGTTTTTTTCATTTTTTAGCTGCACTAGACGGAGAAGAAAACCCAACATCAGAATCCAATGTTACGCAGCAACAAGATGCTTCCAAAGGCAGTAAATAATTGAAATATTTGATTTAGTATTATCGAAGGTAACGGACGAAATGTATTTAGCCTGAATGATTGGAAAACAGAAAAATGTTAAAAGCATCCCGCATTGATGTCACTTTGCTTTCGATGTGAATTCTGTTAGTTTGTGCCTGGTAGCCTGTTGTCATGTGATTGTGCTCACCTGGTAGGTGTGAGTATTTAATATTCGTATGTGATGACATCTACGTTGTATAGTAATGATGAAATAAATTTCCTGTTCAGAAAAATGTGGTTTAAGTTTAAATTAATGTTTATAATTATACATTAAAAAATTGACTTTGTAATATAGGGCTGTAATTTGTAAGAAATTTTATATTTGTTGATCACCAAAGAAAGGTCTTTGATTTGCATAGTTTTAATTTTGTTTAGTACTCTTG
>CM061921.1:234697404-234747377 GCA_031002005.1 Vandiemenella viatica | reverse complement strand
CATCTTCTTCTTCCTTGTAGAAGGCATTGTTATCTACTGACTTACTTTATATAATCGCGCATCTATATATATAGCTGCAGTAACCGCAAAAAACTCGTTAATATGTGGTTCGTAAAACAGAGGGCAACATTACCCGTGAGTAATGTCGATGTTGCCAGCACCAATAGCAGGCTGAAGAATGGACCTCTATTCCATGAGACATTGAGGGCAACAGTGTGCGGTCCATCAAAGTGTAGGAAAACAAGTCTTGTGCTCTCCCTGCTGGAACACCCAATAGACTTAGTTTTGAAAATATATATATCAGTTACTAGGGAAAATATTAGAACACATTAAAGAAATTCAGTATTTGACATTTACCGAAAATCAAAGCATACCCCTGCCTAGTGAAGCTGTGCCTAATTCTGTCTTTATGTTGTCGACGTGTGAGAAGTAGAACAGTATACGAGATTACTTTTGTATGCATATGCACAGTTCTTTCGATTCTTTCTGCTTGTGTCAGACATATTGCCGGATACCAAAATAGTTGGTTATGATCACTTGATCGTGCTGTTTAAACAGGAACATATTTACAACGATCATGTCGACGCCGATACGACATAGTTTAAAAACATATGTGGGAACTGTTTGAATGAGAGTAAACGCGGATTTTTCCATATTCATTCGCCCAGAAACAAACCATAGGCCAGAACAGCATTGTTGTGAAACCATATTGTTTTCGCTCCAGCCACTGTTCGGGACGAGATGGTGTCACCACCTAATGAGACACTCGATTGCAGATGCTCAATGTTGCTGAAAAACCCACAAATTGTATAGATCAGCTACTTCCCTTTCTTCACATGTAAGCGTGACTTTATTGTACCAACCTTTTTCGAGTACAACTACCAGATTAAATTCCAGTTTAGGTGCCAGACCTACAGTGAGCCACTTGGTGTCACTTCTATTTAATTTGTAGACTTTTGAAAACTGTAGCACATCACTAGCCATTTTTTCAGCGAACTGCACTAGACAAGCGTCGGCCTGGAAATGAGAGTGAGCTGGCTGATGAGATAGCATTTATACCTCTTCTTTGTAAAATTCTTCTTCAACCAAAGTTAATATTTTAGTGTGCTTGGTTGGGGACTGAAATATTTCTGTCTACACGTCAGGTGGGCGTTTTCATCACCGTGTTGTTAGACGAGAGTCGGAAATAGCCCGCGTTGCCTCGGGCACGGTGACACAGAGACAGAAGTTACGTTCCCCCTCACCCCACTCCCCTCACCCTCCAACGACGGGCCTTGGCAATTTCCACTGTCCGTGAGCAGCCTTTGGTCCATTTGAATCGACCGCCATATCTCAATCCCCGGCCTGTAGCGTCACACTCCCACCATTGGTCCATTTGAATCGCTTGACGGACAAGGAACTTAAAACAGTGACGTCGCGCGGACGAGTTGAATGTCTCTACGGCTTGTCCAAAGTGAATATTTTTTTAATTAGTATTATGTGACTAGTACTAAGCATTCGTACCGAATTCCACATTCAAGTCAACTGATCGTTCAGTTTGGATTACTGTGTTGAATGTATACAGTATGCGTTTTGATTCACCATATGGCGAAAGTGTAATTGTTCCTTGTTGTTACTTAGTCGTGTGGACGCGTAACAAAATGAGACTGTCTGAGAAACGAACAAATAGTTTCCTTTCTGGTTTAAATAAAAGTACCTTAAAAGAGAAGTCCATTATTTACGAAGTAACAACAATTTTGTGTGGCCTTCACTAGTAGACGCCTGTTCAGTAATCTCTTGACCCGTTCCCTACCATAACGATGACACATACCCTTATGAAAGTGATATTTCGTATCTACTGAGCGGTCTGGTGACTTAGTGGCTAAGGCGACTGACTGCAGATTGAAGTTCTTGTGCTAGGAATAGGCGCTCTGAAATATTTCACATGAACAAAGCAAGGTTTACCATAAGTGAAGGACCGGTTAGAGGCCTTCAAAAGTCCTAACTTCGGTTTGATCCGGGGACTTTCCGATCCGCATTCAGACGTCTTAGACATTGATCAACCAGACCACTCGTTATTTCCGAAAGATCCCTTTCATAAAAGTATATATATCTATGGTATGGTGTGGGAATGCTCGAGAGACCGCGATATCACTTTTATGGCTATGGTATCATGACACTCATAAGCTCAAGTGTACTTTTTTAAATCAAGCTATTTTAGTTATTCTCCACAGCAGAAAATAATTTTCATGTAACCGAGCGTGGTGGTGTAACGGATAGCGTTCAGGCCTTGCAATCGGGAGGACGGCGGTTCGAATCCCCGTCCGGGCATCCAGATTTGAGTTTTCCATGGTTTCCCAAATCACTCCAGGCAAATGCGGGGATGCTTCCTTAAAAAGGCCATGGCCGAATTACTTCCCATTCCTTGCCCCCATCCTTTCTCGTCTCTAAAGACCTCGCTGTTGAGAGACGTAAAGCAGTTAAAAAAATCATGTAAGGTTTTTTTTAGAGGTTTTCCTTAATTGAATCACATAATTTTCTAAAGACAAGACAATTTGTTCAATAACTTTCTATCGAGCGTGCGTGGTGAACGGTAACGCTTTGGCGTCGCATTCTGGAGGGCGCGCGTTCGAATTCCTGTACGGCCATCCAGATTTCGGCATTCCATGATTTCCCGGAATCGTTCCTTGAAACAGGCCATACTCGAATTTCTTCCCTTTCCTAGCCACCACAAGTCCTTAAGGTCTTCGTCCTCAACGAGGTGTAAAGAGAAAAATAATAACTTTCCGAGTTTTAAATCATCACACTATCTAAAATAGAACCAATTGCAATTCGTTGCTTGAAACAGCACACAAACGGAAAAAAAGTAAACATGAGCATTCTAGTGGATTTTTATTAACTGAAATGAATTATTTAAATATTTGTGTTTCCCTATCTTTTTGTAGGAAATATAACATTTTAGTGAATCACACCTGATAAAGGGCAAAACAGCGGAAAAATAATATTGATCGTACTGTGCGGTACATAGAGATGATAAAGAGAAAAAGTTCACCAGCAGTAAGATTGAATATTTCATTTTTCTAAACCAAAAACATAAGTTATAAAGGAAATTTAATTTTGTTAGGAGAGGAGGAGGAAGAGGGGAATATTTAACATTAAGTTCAAGCTGTTATCAGTCACCCCATATAATAATATTGCTGCTAATTCAGATATTTATGCTGAAATTTGTGTTAAAAGAGAGGAGATGAATTAAAATTACTTTAATTATAATCCTACAACTCGAATATGTAAAATTCTTAAAACGCCAAATACAGGGTTTTTTCTATCTCTTAGTTCTTCAATATAATACAACTTTCTGAATGAGTATAAAAGAATCAGATATAAAGTTTGATGTGAACCAGGTCGTTGAGTCCCGTAGAGTAGATTAGTAGAGGTATATTTCTGCATTCCCTTAAATGACCTCGGTGGTGGAACGGATGTAATGTTGTCGCCTATGTAAACTTATTCCGGAATGCGACAGTGATAACTTGTCTTTGCTGATTCCTCCCACACAATTTTTTTCATATAAATTAACTGCTGAGAGGTAAATAATATTTAATCAAAACAAGAATACGACTTTTTCCCCATTTGGTAACTCTATTATTGTATTTGTTCATTTTTTAATCTTAGTGTCACAAATATTTTAAGATTTACACTGAAGAGCCAAAGAAACACCTGCCTAATACAGTGTAGGGCCCCCACGAGCACGCAGAAGTGCCCCAACAAGACGTGGCATGGACTCGACTAATGTCTGAAGTAGTGCTGGAGGGAATTGACACCATGTATCCTGCAGGGCTGTCCATAAATGCGTAAGCATACGAGGGGTTGGAGATCCCTTCTGAATGGCACGTTGCAAGACACCCCAGATAAGCTCAGTAATGTTCATGTCTGGGGAGTTTAGTGGCAGCGGAGATGTTTTAACTCTGAATTGTGTTCCTAAAGCCACTCTTTAGCAATTCTGGACGTGTGGGGTGTCGCATTGTCCTGCTGGAAATGCCCAAGTCCGTCGGAATGCACAATCGAAATGAATTGATGCTGGTGATCAGCCTGGATGCGTATTCCCGTATCACCTGTCAGAGTCGTATCTGGACGTCACTCCAACTGCACACGCCCCACACCGTTACAGAGCCTCCACCAGCTTGAACAGTCCCCTGCTGACATAAAGGGTCCATGAATTCATGAGGTTGTCTCCATATCCGTACACGTCCATCCGCTCGATACAATTGGAAATGAGACTCGTCAGACCAAGCAACATGTTTCAATCATTAACAGTCCAATGTCGGTGTTGACGGGACCAGGCGAGGCGTAAAGCTTTTTGTCGTACACTCAGCAAAGGTACACGAGTGGGCCTTCGGATCCGAAAGGCCATATCGATGATGTTTCGTTAAATGGTTCGCAAGCTGACACTTTTTGATGGCCCAGCATTGAAATCCGCAGCAATTTGCGGAATGGTTGAACTTCAGTCACGTTGAACGATTCTCTTCAGTCGTCGTTGGTCCCGTTCTTGCAGGATCTTTTTTCCGGCCGCAGCGATGTCGGAGATTTGATGTTTTACCGGATTCCCGATATTCACGGTGCACTCGTGAAACGGTCGTACGGGAAAATCCCCTTCTCATCGCTACCTCGGAGATGCTGTTTTCCCATCTCTCGTGCGCCGACTATAACACCACTTTCAAACTCACTTAAATCGTGATAACCTTGCCATTGTAGTAGCAGTTACCAATATAACGCCTGAGCCAGACACCTGTTATCTTATGAAAGCGTTTTCGACCTCTGCGCCGTACTCTGAGTGTTTACATATCTCTGTGTTTACATACGCAATCCTATACCAGTTTCTTTGGCTTTTCATTGTATAATTTCAATTAAATGTAAGAAGCAATGTTCCTCCGAATATTGAACTGGGTGAAAAACATTAACAAATGAAACAGAGCTTTCTGATTATGGCTTAAGATCTGCTCAATCTCTAAAAACAAATTAATTATTGCTATTGTCCCACATTGTTTTCATTTTCGGACATTGAATACATGAACAAAAAGTAGGAAGAAGGAAATTAAATTCCTTCAAATAGATATTGACATAGAAGAAAGGGTAAAATATACGGTTTGAAAATATATTTCTACTCAAATCTTAAAAACCAATAAATTAAAGAAAACTAACGAAAATGTATGTTAATTAGATAAGTGTTACTGATGCAAGATCGTGAGTAGAAAAGTGAAATGGACATTATTGACAGATGAATAAGGTAAAGTAAGGCACATACAAAGTAAAGACAAAGCTACAAATAATGGGACGAGGGAAAATTGTGTGAAAATTTTTCACAAAATTTTTGGTCTATCCAATTCAAGCCTACTCTTCCTAAAGAGGCTAGGGGCTGCCAGATTCAACATGCCTATTTGCCAGATGAATCACCATCAACAATGTCGTGCAATACACACTGCGGAGTGTGTTTGTGATTTAATCCAGGACAATCTGGTGGTTAGAAATTTCGTACAACTACCTCTCTTACACTGTCCTGATCATGAAAATCTTTCGACTACCAGGACTCGAATCAGCTAAACCCGTGTCAGCGCTGGACCCATTACGGTGTCACAGGGGTAGCTCTATTCCGTACTATTGTAAATCTGTAAGCTAGTAAAGTTTGTCTGTCCCTTTGTCCATCACGAAAAAACTATAGAGCGAATTTGGATAAGTTTTCACAGTTTGAAAGCTTATAGTCTAACTTATAATCTGCAGTATATCTTATTACAAGACGTGACCGGGAACAGGAACAAAAAATGATTATTCTTTCGTAACGAGAACAGATAGGCTCCATAGATCACACTGTATCTCACCAAATATCACGCTACCACACATATAAACGCACTACCATTTCTATTTTGTTGATATTGTTTTTTTACTTCATAACATTGGTTATTTATTTCTGAAATACAGTACGTTAGAATACACGGAAAATGTTAGTTAAACCAAGATTAACTCTCCAATAAGCATTAAGAACTTGTGGAATTTAATTTGCGGTAAAAGTTACAAAAGATACTACACTGCAAAACTTTTATGCTTTGCTGCCAGAAGAAAAACAAAAGGCAAACACATTACTACGCACAGGCGAAGCAGTGGCAAAATGCTAGTCTACACTAATATTATAAATGTGATATAACTCTTTCTGTTACGTTTTCATTATTAAACGGCAAGATATTTGACAAGGAAATACTATATATTATTAGGAAGGACATACGATACTTTTGGGGGGGGGGGAAATAACATATAAGGGTTTGGGAGAGACTATACTAGTCTTTTCCAACCAAATGTCAACCTCTCCTTCACGTGGTGCACCCTGTTTGCACGGACGAGGCTCTGGCGACTGAAAGATTCCCGGTATAAGGAGTCACCCACTGCTTGCCAACGGCCTCCTGAAAGGAGGGCGGAAGAGCTGGGAGTGGTTCAGGGCACCCTCTTGCCCTTGGGGTTGGAAACGGCCCCTAAAGGCGGATGAATCAGAAATGATCAACGGCATGGGGATGCAGAAGGCAACGGGAAACCACTGCATTAAAGACCCAAAGGGTATCCCGAGGACATGTAATCCTCTCAAATTACATATATCATGATGGCTTCTTCCTGGGTAAAATATTCCGGAGGTAAAATAGTCCCCCAATCGGATCTCCGGGTGGGGACTGCTCAGGGAGGAGTCATCAGAATGGATAGAAACATTCTACGAGTCGGAGCGTGGAATGTTAGAAGTCTGAATAGGGCAGGTAGGTTAGAAAACTTAAAAAGGGAGATGGAACAACTTAAGTTAGATGTTGTTGGGATTAGTGAGATTAAATGGAAGGACGCACAGGATTTCTGGTCTGGGGAACACAGGATAATTAGCACACAAGCTGTCAATGGAGTCACTGGTGTAGGATTTGTAATGAACAAGAAAGTAGGGAAACGGGTTAGTTATTATGAACAGTTTAGTGACAGGATTATTTTGATGAGGTTAGAAACTAAGCCCGTCCCAACCACATTAGTACAAGTGTATATGCCAACGTCACAGGAAGATGATGAAGAAATAGAAAAAATATACGCTGAAATTGAAGAATTAATCCAATATGTGAAAGGGGAGGAAAATCTAATAATCATGGGTGATTGGAATGCAATAGTGGGAGAAGGAAAAGAGGGGAATACTGTAGGAAGTTTTGGTCTAGGAGAAAGAAATGAGCGAGGAAGCAGGATTGCTAGAATTTTGTGAAAGATATAAGCTAGTAGTGGCGAACACACTGTTTAAGAACCATGCAAGAAGAATATACACCTGGAAACGTCCTGGGGATACAGGCAGATATCAGCTAGATTATATCATGGTCAAACAGAGATTCAGGAATCAAGTTCTAGACTGTAAAGCGTACCCAGGAGCAGACATAGACTCGGACCATAATTTGATAGTAATGAAGTGCAGGCTGAAATTCAAGCGAATAAGGAAGCAGTATAAGCAGAACAGACTGGAAGTGAATAAACTGAAACAATCTAGCACAAGAGAAAAATTTGCAGAAATGGTAGACTTAGGTCTAAGAAGTAACTGTGAAAGGAGCTCAACCGAGGACGAATGGAATGCATTAAAGACCGAAATAATGAAAGCTGGTAAAGAAACATTAGGCTTTAGGGAACAAGCTGCCCGAAAACCTTGGATCACAGAAGAAATTTTGGAGCTGATCGGATCAGAGGAGAAGGTACAAAAATGCTCAGGATGAAGCAGGAAGAGAGCAGTACAGGCAATTTAGAAATCAAATAAATAGGAAATGCAAAATAGCAAAAGAAAAATGGCTACAAGAAAAGTGTGAAGAAGTAGAAAAGGAAATGGTTGCTAGGTAAAGTAGATGTTGCATATAGAAAGATCAAAACAGAATTTTGGAGAAATGAAGAAAAGAGGTATGAACATTAAAGCTGCCGATGGGAAACCTCTTTTAAGCTCAGAAGATAGAGCTAACCGATGGAAGGAATACATTGAGAAACTGTATGTTGGGGACGACTTGAAGCAATAGTGTAATTGGAAAAGGAAGGCGATGTTCGACATGGATGACTTAGGAGATCCTGTTTTGAGGACAGAATTTAATAAAGCTCTGAATGACTTGAAAGCAAATAAGGCAGTTGGAATTGATGAGATCCCTGCAGAACTTCTTAAATCCTAGGAGAGGAAGGAATCGAAAGATTATTCAAGCTGATATCAAAAAGTTTATGAAACAGGAGAAATTCCAACTGAATTTTAATAAAAATATCATCTTCACACTTCCAAATGAAAGCACAAGCGACAAATGTGAGAATTATCGCACCATTAGTCTAACATCACATGCTTCAAAGTTACTGACCAGAATAATATACAGAAGGATGGAAAGGGTAGTAGAAGAGATAGTAGGTGAAGATCAGTTTGGGTTTAGGAAAAATCGCGGTACAAGGGAAGCAACTTCTGTCTTTAAGATTAATACTTGAAGGGCGGATCAAGAAAAACAAAGATACTTTTATGGCATTTGTTGATTTAGAAAAAGCTTTTGATAATGTTAGGTGGGACAAGATGTTCAAAATTTTAAAGAAGTCAGGATCTAAAGTATCGAGATAGAAGAATACTGTATAAACTATATAAGAATCAGGTGGCTGTAATAAAAGTAGAGAATCACGAGAGACATGCATCAGTTAAAAAAGGGTGTGAGACAAGGCTGTAGTCTATCCCCGTTAATATTCAACTTGTATGTAGAAGAAGCAATGAAGAAAGTCAAAGAAAAATTTCCATGTGGCATAAGTTTTCAGGGAGAAAAAATCAGTATGCTACGATTTGCTGACGACATTGTCTTGTTAGCAGAGAGGGCTGAGGATATTGAGAAGTTACTGAATGGCATGAACAAAATACTGAAGGAAGATTTTGGACTGAATATAAATCAAAGCAAGACAAAAGTGATGAAATGTAGCAGAAATGATACCAATACTAGTAGATTAAATATAAAAATAGGATCGGATGCAATAGGAGAAGTAAGTAGAATTCTGTTACTTGGGAAGTAAAATTACAACCGATGGCCGAAGCAGGAATGATGTTAAAAGCAGAATAGCACTAGCAAAAAGAGCCTTCATGAAAAAGAGAAACCTTTTAGTTTCAAATATTGATCTAGGAATTAGAAAGAACTTTTTAAAACTCTTTGTGTGGAGCACAGCACTTTATGGTAGCGAAACATGGACTTTAGGAATACCGGAAAGAAAGAAAATTGAAGCATTTGAAATGTGGTGCTACAGAAGAATGCTGAAAATTAAGTGGACAGACAAAGTAAGAAATGAACGAGTTTTGGAAATGATGGGTGAGAAAAGAAGTTTGTGGAAGAAGCTTACAGAAAGAAGAGACAGGCTGGTAGGTCATATTTTGAGACATGCATGGATTGGTTAATTTGTTAGTGGAGGGAACAGTCGAAGGTAAGAACTGTAGAGGAAGACAGAGATTAGAATATATGAAGCAGATAATTGAGGACGTGGACTGTAAGGGGTATGTAGAAATGAAGAGGTTAGCACAGGATAGGAAGGGATGGAGGATTGCATCAAACCAGTCGAAAGACTGACGACAGCAAAATTGTCACGAAATTTTTAATAGTTTTCAAAAATTTCTTTGTTTCTCTCGTAGTCAATTTGTGTATAAACTGTTTATAAATTTCATGTATATGTAGCTACCTCACTGGTTTCCAACCCCTAAAGGCTGTATATCTTAGCAAAAGACAGGAAAACCAAAAACGTTTACTGGCGTAAGATGTCCCCAAAAAGTGACATAATGTTAAACCACAAACATAAATCTGCCAGAGGAATTGTGGGAAGGTGGTCTCCTACGGTTAATCTACTTCTGAGTTTGTTGTCATTTTTAAACATGTTGCTAATTGGTCCTCTTCATGAGACTGTTTCAATGGTAGAATGGTATGCCGATGGTTTCCCCCGTCATATTATTCCGAGAGGGCTGTTGATATTTCTAAAAATATCGGATTTTCGATATATCGATATTTGAAAAAGTATCAATATCAGCTGTCGATGTATCGGAAAAAAAGTATCGATGTATCGATATATCGACACTTTCACAAATGTAATTTTATAAAATCAAATCTTGTAAAAATAGGGCTATCCACTGATAAATAGATGTGTGATATTGTTCTTAATCAAGTTTTCACTTTCTCTTGGTGATGATGATTGTTGATTTTTTTTTTAGAATTAGACCATTATGCGAGTCATAATTTTCGTAAAAATTAATAAAATTTATAAAACTCGAAAGAGGTTCGAGGCAAATATTATTTTGTGTATTTTTAAGATTGATAAGCAATACAGTTGATGCATTTATTTAGGTAAATGTTTAGTTACCACAGCATGCATTATGGCCAAGTTTCATAACATTTTTTCATATGATTTTTTTTGGTAGTATTTCATATAGTTTCGTATGTTGACAGCTGATTCTGAGTTGTCTTACTTTTCTTGCTCTCTAATTAGCAACTATTTGTTGTTTACACCTCCCACCTTTCCTGCTAACACACTAATTTCAAGTTGCAGTTCCTTGGACAATGTGCCCGCTCATTTCAAATAAAGGGCTCGCGTTCGATTCGTGCTGGGTGAGCGATGCCTTGCCTACACTATTGTCATTATCTGAGTAGACTTAGTACCTATATAAACCTCCAAATTAATTATAGAAATGCTACAGGATTTACTTTAGCTTCCTGATCTCTATGCGTAACAGAAATTTGAGGGACATAATGTCATTCAGAGGTAACGAAAAATGATAACTTATTTTTTTAAATATCGACGCCGATATCCAAATTTCAGTATCGAACTAACAATATATCGTCCTAAGAAATATCACCCATAAATATCAATATTTTCAAAAAATAATATCTATATTTCGATATTTCGATATATTAATATTTCAATATTTCGATATATCGATATTTCGATATATTATCAACAGTCCTAATTCTGACTCCGCGATTGCTTACATCTTATCTAGCAATAAAATTCCAATTTCACGCGCACGAAGTTGCGTCTAGCAGCTAGTAATGTTAAGTTTAAGACGGACTGGCGCAAGAAACTTGCTAGAGTTCACTTCACTTGAAGGAAGACAGAAGAAGATTTTGAGGTAATCTGTGGATTTTGTCGTAGGGTTGGGTAGCGTTATATTTGCCGGAGGAGCGCATCTCAGGCCAACAATGGAGGAGGGACACCGAGCATGACGCGCAGGGCCGCAGCCAATAGCAGCGCACTTACCTGCAGACACCGTTGGGCCCAACAGTTATAAAACTGAGAGCAGCTCGCGGCTCGCCAGTCCGCCAGTTTGCCTAGTGCGGAGGTAGCGGCAACAGCCCTCATTCCAGGTAAGACGCTTCCGTGGGAACGGCCGCTTCGGAAAGTCCGCATGAGACCGAAGCCCTCCCGAACCACAACCATGTCTCCTTTAACAAATCTCGAATGCTTAATAACTATTTTAACCATTTTCTTTAAAAAAATTAACGTTACAAATATTGAATTGTGCTTAAGTGTATCATGTAAGGGTAAGGACAATTCTTAAGTTATTTCCTTGCATTTTTTTAACTGTTATAAATAACACAGTGCTTGAACTTCAGCTTTTGTGGGTATAATTTTCCTAATGAAACAGTTGAAAGACCTTTCAGTATATTCATATCTTCTTCCTGAGAGTATTATACTAATTATCTGAAAGAAATATTGGTATCAGTAACATCTGTTTGAAATCCAGTGATTGTAAATGAACGGGTTATGTGTTTTCTAATGTCGGCTCCAGTGATTAACAGGAATATACTGAGATTATAGTAGAAGCATAGTAATAATTTTCCATGTCTGAAACCGCAAAGTGAACGTTTTCTATATGTAACTTAACAATCTGATCTAGGATCATCTGTCACAATCTGTCAAAAGCAAGCCTCAGATTCTCTTATTGTCTAGCTACTGTGTGAAGTTCTAGTTGTGCTATAAAACGCGAATGACGATGAACTGGTTGGTGGAATGTCTCGGGAAAATGAGTGTGCCGTTACAGCCGTGTACACAAAACTCCCAAGGAATGTGAGACCCCTCGCACCGCTAACAAATGACCGGAAGCTACGGACCAGCTAACACGCATCTGAACCGGGTGAACGGATCGCTCAAACTGGATAATCACTAGCACCAAATGTAAGTCGTTATTTTGGACCAAAACGGCGTCTAGCTACAAATAATATACGCGTATTAACACACTAAACCATTACCTGTGTCGAGGTAGTAGTACATGTTATCTATGCGAAGCATCATCTTGGAGAGTTTTATTCGGTAGATTTCTAATCCGCATGATTTTTTCACTGTTTTCTGCCAAACGCAAAACAACTCGAGAGTCTCAGAACATATCGTGAAAACGTTTTGGAAAAGTTAAGTACCGTCCATTCATTTTCTTCATCCTAGTTATCAGTCGCATCACGTAAGTAATGATTACAATCTTGCAGTTGTTTCGAGTCATATAAATATTTAACAGTCCAAGGTATCGACAGTACAAATCTCAGTGGTGCTTGAAATAACGAATAAGATATAAGTGACAGCGGAAATAACAAATCTGCTTGAGCAGAGCTGCAGTCTGCCGGAGGCTGCTGAAGTTTGCATAGGGTCAACGCCTGGCAAATGACCTCGCGGGAGAAGCCTAGACTACACGTGAGAAACCTGTATTGCATATCGCACATCGCCAAAAATAGATCAACTTTATTGGATCAGTGAATGAAGCATTCCCTTGCTTTGCTGTCATTTCCATGAAGTTTACGCAGCAGGGCCAAATTATAAACGTGTTTTTCACTATACAGTCTAGTACCTGTCAAGCCATCTAATCCCTCTAATCTTCTGTCGCTCTACACTTCTTCGTATTTTTATAACATTTATGGATCTCTACGGTCATCTATCGTGTTAATACCCTCATTATATTTTTACTACACTTATTTTTTTCAGTCAAGAGTGTTGTTCATAATTCGTACCAAATTTCTTTATTATGTTACGTAAAGTTTTTCGTATGTTCTGCTAAGTTTCTTAAAGATCGGATCTTTACATTCTGAATTCTTGCTGTGTTTTTTTTTAAATAGTTTCATTTCAACTACATAACTTCCTAAAAAAAATTTCGTTGTCTTTTTCCTGTTTTTTTTTTCTCTGCAGCAGGTCTAATTGTTTCATTCATCATGCTCAATACTATTTTCTGTTGAAGGTCAGTTTCGTCAAAATAGGATATGTTGCACCTTAGGTTTACAAAATATCTTCAACTGTTTTGTCACTTATTACAATTTTTTTATCTAAATATGTATTTTCATTCACTGAAATACCAATACAATTGTTCGTCTGTGTGGTCGCTCTGGTGGCGCAGTGGTTAAGGCTCTTGCTTTCAGAAGTTCCTGGTTTCAAATCCCGGTGGGGGCAGAAATTTTTTAGAGTTGTGTTCGATCGTATGAGCTATGCCAGGTCGTTGCGTGGTTCGGATTCCACGTTAAACTGTAGGTCCTCGTGGAAAGGAATTGGCCGTCCTATCTATGGCACAATGGCTTAGTATGCCTCCTTCCGAAGGGTCCAAACTTCGGGTTGTGGACTAAGTTAGTATTTTATCTGTATGTTACACGAAGATAAAACTGAAATTGTTTGCAGCAGATATATTATGTTAGTTATAGCAAAGACGATATATGCCTTACGGATAAAAATATAATAATAATCATCGCTGTTTGCTATCTCTGATTCAGTAAAATGTTCAAAAGTACTGCAGTGAAGTAAAGTGAACTATTGCAATAAATCATAACTAACAAATAGGCGAAAGGTTTCTTTTATATATAGATGCCATAGTGTTTTATAATGTGACCCGTTTTTGATGGTCCTTTATTTGTGCTCCCAAGCCACATCATTTTTAATTTTTTTTAATTTAACTATCCCTTAGGTGGTATTGTGGATCTCAAGCAACAAGTTCTTTGTGTAGATTTTCAGCATAACTGAATATTTCTATTTAACCAATTATTATTCTGCAAATGTATTAAAAATATTTCAATTTTAATTTCTCAATCTTGCAAAATAAAGGCTTAATATCATATGAGCAACCGCGGAAAGAAATGCAAGGATTGCTAGAACTGTATTGCTTAAATCACTTCCATAAATTGCATCTTTGGAGGCACACATAACGACATTTCAGTATCAATGATTCGTCACTTGTTTTTCTTCAGGAAACTTCATACCGTTGCAATAACGTGTTTTTGGAAAACGAGGTTGTAACCTTCGGATAAGGCCAAAAAAAAAAAAACACACACACACACACGCAACCTCTCCTTTTATCCGAAAATAGCCATTGTTTAACCTAGTATTTGCACAAATGGCTTTACGAAATGTTTGACTGTAGATGCGGACAGTAGTAATATGTTACAATAGCTGTCCAATAGGTTAAAAATAATTACATAAGTTCCTCATATTATACAGAATGGAGCTCATATATGAAGTAAATTAAAGAATACGAGTATTAAGGCCACAAGAGCTTTTGATTTATATTTCGTATTAATGAACAGTCTTCTAAAGCAGACAGAGTGAAGCAAGTTTCTGTGAAAAGATTCGTTTCTGGGAGCGTGCGTCTTGGATCGTCCCGTTGTGTTGCCAATGAGGACATGACGGTCACCGCAACGGGATCGCCGCTGCGAGCGCCTCAATGCCAAGGTCGTGGACCCGATCACACAATCACACAACTTGAGCCATTCCGCTTTAAACTTACAATCTCTTTTCCCTTTCTCTCTCAGATGGTGTAATGGATTCCTTGAACTCCATTGTCACGTTCACACACTCTCATCATTGACTCTCAGGTTCTACCCTCTAATAGCAAAATAATTTAATATCCAGCCTGGCGGGTAGGTGGTTAACATTTGGGCCTAGCATTCGGGAGACCGTTGGTTCGATCTTTGGTCCTGAAATCAGGATGGTTTCTTCAAAAGGCCATGGCCGAATTCCTTCTTATGTCTTCTCCCCAATCCTCTCCCACCTCTACTCATGTTCACGAGGAATAAATCCCTAAGTAAAAAAGTTAATTGTTTCAAAATAACCCACCACTTTATCTCTTCTCTCTCCAAACTTCGAAAAAAGTCCTTTGTTCTTCAGCATTTCAAGGACATGATGATCGCGTAGAATATCCGCCCACCTTATTTCCAACATAGTACCGCATTAAAAAAAAAAATACGTATAATTTTAGAGCTGCCTTCAGAGTCTTAGCTCTTTCGCTTATGGCATTACGCCTCGTCGTCGTACATTAAATACGGATCTTCTGAAAAGATAATCTCAAAGATTTTTTTTTTTTTTTTGCCTCGTCGACATTGAGGTCATAAGCGGAAAGACGAGGTGTAAAACCATAAAAGAAGAAAAATAAGCAGAAAAGGACTGAGAGTAAGGAACGGGAATGAACCATCGCAGCATTCACTCGGAGTGGTTTGGGGAAACCACGGAAAACCCAAATTTGAATGGCGGGAGGGGGGTCCGAACCCGCGCCCTCCTGAACGTGGGAGTCTCAGGTTAACGTTTCACATTAAAAGGTTTCTCCTTTTCAAGATGGCTCTTTTCGCTGATGCTACTTTGATTCAGATAAATTATCTAGTTCCGCAACCGAACGTAATTTTATTTCTTAATCATCGCATTACTACGTAATATAGCATAGCTTTGCCTCCGATACTTAACAGAAGTTAAGTAGCGTGATTTCCACCGAGTCATATCGACATCACATCATGCTGATTAATTAAATATTACCGAACGAAGTTTTATTTTGTAACTATCACATTACTAACAGAATAAAGCGTAGCTTTGTCTCCGATATTTAAAAGAAGTTTGAAACGTGATCTGCGCAGAGTCAAACCGACATCGCCTTAAGCTGATTTTTTGAATGTGACGAATCTCTAGGTTGATTCAATGCAATCCTCCACTTTTGACTGCGTCAAAACTCACTCATCACGTCATCAAATTAACATTCTGCTACATTTGTCTTCCCTTACCGTTCCGTTACCTTCCATTCTAGCAAATCAATCCAAAATATGATCCGCCATCACAAAGGATGAAAAATCTGTTATGTTAGGCAGAATAGTCAACGTTTCACTCTGTAGTTCGTTAAGCCATGTCTTATACATGTTATATACACTTCTTCTCGAGAACAATTGTAAACATGAATTAGTAATTTAAGTCTGAAATTGTCGATACTACTTCAATAAAATCGAAAATGATTGTTAAATGTCAGATTATTTCTAACTAAATGCTGAACGAAGAAAAAATTGACGTGACCCTTCTGAACAGATTTAAAGTATACTAGTTTGGTTTAGCGGAGCCAACAAGCATTACAGATGAGCAATGTAGGAAATTTTCCTCACACAGAAGAAACAATTTTTATGGTCAGTGTTGACTATACAGAAAAAAAAAATAAAAACAAAATGAGGTTATCATTTCAGTAAGTCGCAATTCATGAAAAATTAAAAAAAACTAATGATATTTTTCGAGGACATAGTTACTCAAAACGGTGTAGGGCGCTGGTATTTTCTACCAACATTCTAATGTGCAAATACCAACTACCGCTACTTTACACACCGTGATTACAAATTATTCAAATTTCTTCTCCTGTGCGGTAGAAAATTTAATATCACGGAACACGTAATTTTTTTTCTTTGCCTATGGTTTTATGCCTTATCGACGTCGGGGTCACTAGAAGGATTGAGGGCAAGCAACGGTAATGAATTCGGTCATGGCCTTTTGAAGGAACCTTCCAGGCATTCGCCTTAAATTTTTTTTTTTTTTTTTTGCTTTGGTTTTACGCCTCGTCGACAGCGTTGTCATTAGAGGCGGGATGGGATGGGGGACAAGGAACGGGAAGTAATTCGGCCATCGCCTTTTTGAAGGACGCATCCCGGCATTCGCCTGGAGTGATCTGGGGTAACCATGGAAAACCCAAATCTGGATGCCCGGACGGGGATTCGAACCCGCGTCCTCCCGAATGCGAGGCCAAAACGTTAATCGCTCACCCACCTCACTCGGTATCATTTGCCTTATGTGATATCAGGAAACAGTAATCCGGATGGCCGGACGGGGATTCGAACCCCCATCCTCCTGAATGCGAGGCCACAGCGTGTACGCTCACCGCACACTACACAGAACTACTAGAAACATCAACTGTTAAAAACCTCCACTGAAACGACTTTTTTGTTTTAAAAATTACATGCATTACAATTTGATTTAGTCACTATCACGTATGTGTGTATGTTTACTATTTCCATACTTTGACACTTGTCTCCCCGGCTGAGCAGTAAGTCAATGCATTTGTCCTTTCTCCTTGCACTACATAGTAAGGGAAAGTTATTGCCCGCTTGGGCTGGCTCTATACCTTTCACTTGCATTCATCGGTCGAGATGAAACCTGCCGATCATATCGATCAACTGTTCTGATTACAACACTGTTTCTTTCTATTTACTAGGAAATCTGCACCCAGTACCTTACAGTAATATGTTCCGACTATAATTCATAGCAAAATATGTTTTTATTTTTTCCTTGTTTATTTACGCCTCGTCGACGACGGTGTCATTAGATGCAGAAGCGGCAGCCATAGCATTTTGAAGGCACTTCCCATCATTCACCTGTAATGATTTTGGGAAACCGTGGAATACCGAAATCTAGATGGCTGGACAGGGGATCCAACACTCGTCGTCCCGAATGGCAGGCCAAAACTCGGTTATACTACATACCCTGATAAAGATTCAATAGACTATTGCCTTGATTGTTATAAAACAGATCGATTGCCCATTAGACACGGTCCATAAATCTCTTTCCTCCTTTGATTTCTCTTTTTGTGTTCCGAAGCAGGTTACATTTCCACTAACTGCTCGTACATGGACGAAAACACAAGAACGAAATAAAAGAAACGATAGACAACTCTATTTCTTCAAGTCTTGATGGACGGTTAATGTTTACAAGAAATTCTAAGAAACGGTCGCAAAGGAAACGAATCATCCGTAACAAATGCGACATGCATCATTAACTAATGAATCACAGAATATGAGAGATAAAACGTAAATGCCAAGAATCTGGAGGGAAGTTCGATTTAAGTCTTTATAGAAACATTTGTTCAACTATCTGAGAATAATGTATTCCAAGAGGGGTCAATCTAATAATATCTCAGTACAGAGAAACAATTTGTATGGTCAGCACTGACTAGTCTATTAAAAAAAAACCACACACACACACACTAAATGAGGTTAATCAAAATTCATGAAAAATTTAAAAAAACGAATGCTCGTTTTTGAGGACATCCTGTTACTCAAAACTCTGTAGAGCAATGTTTTTTTTCTTCCTAACTACATTCTAATGTGAAAATACTAATTACCGCTACTTCACACACAGTGATTACAAATTATTAAAATTCCTTCTCTTGACTGTGGGGTACATTAAATACGGATTTTCCGAAAAGTTAATATCACAAAACACTGTTTTTGCTTATGGCTTTACGCCTCGTCGACGTTGAGGTCTTTAATGGTGGAAAAGGCCTGGGGGCAAGGAACGAGAGGGAATTCGGCCATGGCCTTTTGATGAATCATCTCGACATTTGCCTAGAGTGCTTTCGTGACACCCTGGAGAGCTGAAATCTGGATGGCCGAACGTGAGTCTGAATCTGATTCCCAGGCTGCAGCGTTTCCGTTCACCCACCGGGCTCGGTAAATTAAATTGCGTATGTCATTGTAGGCCGGGATTTCATTTTACACTTTTCAATAAAATGAAGACTTTTCCTTGATGGGTTCGGCCGCCAAGTGACAGAGTACTGATTTGGGTCGCATTCCGCCTCTGTCCTAGCTGGACCTACAGTTAAGCCGGGAATCCGAGCCAAGGAACATCCTGAACGGCATACCAGACCTCGCCGGGACTACAATGCGAGACCGTTACTATCACAGAGGAGCTCTATCACCCCTCAACCTCCAAAATAGGTGCAACACCTTGAACACGGTATTCTTTTTTTTTTCATTGAGTCTTGCCCGACTGATATGCCAAGGTATTCACATTTTATGTCTCCAACAAACAATTCGATAATTTATGCAGCAAAGACCTTCGGATAGTGAATTAGAGTTTTTAACTGTTGCCAGAAAACTTGTGACATTCTGTCATTACTTTCACTTTCAGCCCACTCTAATTCCTGTTAAATTTAATTAATATAATTTTTAGAGTAATTTCACAACATTTAAATTAACTTTTTGGTTGTGTAGATTGTTACAAATAATATTAACAATGATGTATTGCTTGCTTTGTAGAGGGCGGCGCCTGTGCGTATAGCGTGCAAGAGCGCACGGTAACGCTCGATAATTCACATTCAGTACGCACGGAGAAATCATCAGAATGGGCAGAAACATTCTACGAGTCGGAGCGTGGAATGTTAGAAGTCTGAATAGGGCAGGAAGATTAGAAAACTTAAAAAGGAAGATGGAACGACATAGGGATAAGTGATATTAAGTGGAAGGACGCGCAGGTTTTCTGGTCTGGGGAACACAGGATAATTAGCACTACTGGTGTAGTATTTATAGTGAATCAGGTGGTACGGAAACGGATTGGTTATTATGAACAGTTTAGTGACAGGATTATTTTGATGAGGATAGAAACGAGGCCTGCTCCAGCCACGCTAGTACAAGTGATTATGCCAACGTCACAGGAAGAAGATGAAGCAATAGAGAAAATATATGATCGAATTTAAGAATTAATATAATGCGTGAAGGGGAATAAAAATCTAATAAGGGGGCGTCCATTAATTACGTGAGGTGAAGTAGGGGGTGGGGAGGAGGGGTCTGGCGAAATCTTACCAAGAGGGAGGGGAGAGGGGTCAACGGAAATCTCATGTGAGATTTTCGAAATTCTTGTTGGACCTAAAAAAAGGTCTCAAAAAGGTGCGAGGGCGATTTCTAGAGGGAGGGGGGGATGTCTCACGAACCAGATCTCACCAGAAAAGTGGGGGGGGGGGTCCGCAAAACCGGAAAAACACCTCACGTAATTTATGGATGCCCCCTAATCATGGGTGAATGTAATGCGATAGTGGGAGAAGGTAAAGAGGGGAATATTGAAGGAAGTTTTGACCTAGGAGAAAGAAATAAGCAAGGAAGCAAGTTGTCAAAAATTCTGTGAAAAATATAAACTAGTCTTGGCGAATACATTGTTTAAGAACTATGCACGAAGGATATATAGCTGAAAACGTCCAAGACATACAGGTAAAGATCAGCTAGATTATATCATTAGTCAAACAAAGATTCAGGAATCAAGTTGAAGACTGTAAGGCAAACCCAGGAGCTGGCATAGATTCTGACCACAATATGATAGTTATAAAGTGTAGGCTGAAATTCAAGAGAGTAGAGAAGCAATAAAAGCAGAACAGACTGGAAGTAAAAAATGAGAGAGAAATTTGCAGAGATTGTAGACGTGGGTCTACGAAATAATTCTGAAAGGAGTTCAGCTGAGGACGAATGGAATGCATAGAAGATAGAAATAAAGGAGCGTTCATAAACCACGTAGCTCAATTTTGGCCTCCTGTGAAACCCCCCCCCCCCCCCCCACGTAGCCCGACGTGACTTTTGCCTCTACCCGTCCCCCCTCCCTTCCCTCCGCGTAGCACGTAGCTTTTTTCCTTACTGATTCCAGAAGACTTTGTACTGTCTTGTCAGACTATCGTAAATTACTTACGGAGATAATAAATGACGGAAATAAATATTCACATGTGTGTTCTGTACCTCATTATAACTGTAACAAATATCATCAATGGAAAGCTACGTGGCCTGGCTCAGAAACACCCCCCCCCCCCCTTACGTAGCCCAGTGTAGCTGTTCAGCCAATCCCCAACCCCTCGCCCTTCACTTCCCTAGATCGAGCCGCGTAGTTTATGTACGCTCCCTAGTCAAAGAGCTGGAAAAGAAGCATTAGGCGTTAGGAAACAATCCGCACGAAAACTGTGGATCATAGAAGCGATTTTGGAGTTGATGGATCATAGGAGTGAGCACAGAAATGCTCAGGATGAAGCAGGCAAAGCAGATATTTTGGAAATGAAAAAAGAAAACAGGAAATGTAAAAAAAGCGAAAGAAAAGTGGCTGCAAGAAAAGTTTGAAGAAGGAGAAAAGGAAATGTTTGTAGGTAAAGCAGATGTGGCGTGTAGAAAGATCAAACAAAATTTGAAATGAAGAAAAGATGTATAAATATTAAAGCAGCTGTTGCGGAACTTGTTTCTAAGTTCAGAAGGTACAGCTGATCGATAGAAGGAACACATGAAATTGTATGATGAGGATGATTTAAACAACAGTGTCCTGGAAAAAGTAGACGATGTCGATATTGATGACTCAGGAGATCTTGTTTTAAGTACAGGATCTGACAGAGCTTTGGAAGATCTGAAATCAAAGTAGGCAGTTAGTGATATTCCTGCAGAACTTCTGAAATCCCTAGGAGAGGAAGGAATTCAAAGATTATTCAAACTGATAATAATCATTAATATAGTCTTCTCTTGGTGACTATCCGAGTGTGGAGGGTGTTTTCACACGATATTTCGGCGATCGGATACTCTGTCGCCATTTTCTGATGAAGACGCCGATAGAAACTTGGATCTCATGATAATAAACAGTTACGAAATAGGATATGTAGGGTAGGACTGTCGTATTTTAGTAACAGTCAGATCAGTTATATAGGAAAGTTGTAAGGGATAAAACCGCATACCGGGGTCGAAGTATTGGTTTAATCACCTTAACTAACCTCCAACTTGCTTTCAGTTCTGTCAAAATATTCACTAATTAAACTGTCAAACCGTGTTTAAGCATGGGTAAATCAACTGTAAGAAATTACGGCCGCCACTTTATTTTCTATTATTAACTGTCTGGTTAGAGCTTATATTATATGTTGGTTTACTTTTCTGATTTTAGATCGCTATACTTTAGGTTATCAGCCGCAGGTTCAGCTTCTGTATGAATCCCGTCCCCCATATGCTGTAGTGACGAGGTGAACAATTTTACAAATTCTGATTTATTTACACCATCCCCTATGCCCTGTAGCTAAGAAAAGTAGAATTTAACAAATTCTAAGATGCTTACAAAGTATGGATGGGTTGTGGGTAAGGCCTTAACTTGAATGAGTGGCTATGACATAAGATGTAGTAGGTTAATATTTATTTTTGAGTAATTTGGGCAAGCAGGAAAGTAGTGTGAAGATTTTGTGTTACAAGTTGATACAAACAACGAAATAAATTGAATATCATGGAACAGTGTTTGATCAGTCAGTAACGATAGCATTTTTCAATTGAACAGAAAGATAAAATAGCTAAGAGAAGGGAGACAGACGGGTCCATAGCACCTGCATATGTCACATGAGGTGCGTCGATTAGTGGTACAGTAGGTTAGCTTGGCTGTGGGCCAGGGCAATGCCACAAGGCGGAAGGTAACGGTAAGGCGACCAGTGGGCTTGTCGCAGTATGTCACGCGTCAATTCCGCTTTGTGTCTCGGGTTCCGCAACAGCTTAAGTACGTACTGGACCATTCGCACTTCCGGTACACTTTATGAGCCTTCGTATTCTCCAATTTTCTTACTTTTGCGTAGGTTTCAGTGCTGTTAGATTATCGCCGAAAGAAAGTTCATGATCACATCTTTATGTTGTTGTTGTTGTTGTTGTTGTGGTTTAAGGGCGCGTCGACGGCGAGGTCATTAGCGCCCTATCACATCTTTAGTTTAATAGAATTCTTCTGTACTTTAATGACGTAGAATAATTCAAATACTTTCATTTTACTTACTGCATCAAATTACTTCTATCCGTTTGTTGAAGACCTACATTTCACAGAATTATAACTGCTCTTTCATGAAGATAGACTTTACTTGTGTGTATATTAACTTCACGTTCCTATAACAACATATCATTAATAGCGTTATGTGTAGCTCACTGTCTTACTGCAAGTTATTTACCAACTATGTCTTATGCCATTTTTCTGAACTAACATTGAAGATCGTGAAAATTTAATAGCATATTTTGCATTTCTGATAGTGAACACATCCACAGACGTAGTATTTCGTCGGTTATATCATGAATTACCCCCCCCCCCCCGAATTTTTACAGAAATCGAACCAATGGACTTGAGATTTAGGAGATTTTACAGAAATTGTATTACTTCAGCCAGGTAGCCAAAATTTTACGTGATGTGAAACTCTTATCCTTTGTTGTCCGTTAGATTCATTGTGAAATTGCTACTTGTTTAGAGCAATACGGTATGAATAAATCCGACGATAATCATACAGGTAATGAAACACTCAGCAGCTACATTACTTGTTGAATTATCAGTTGAAACCAGGCACTTCCCTGAAGAGTAATACACAGTCGTCACTTTCCTGAAGAATTTTCTCCAGTGAGGTACCTTTTACCAAGAAATTTGAAGTAATGCGAATACATTTCATGAGTTATTCTTCTTTAAAACTTTTTATTTAAAAAGTATAACCATTATACGTTAAATGCAGGTATTTATCTCTTGCACTAACGCTGTACTAACAACAATGAAAAATCTGTTACGAACTCACTCTCTAACAGATAGACTGTCACTCGACACAGGCAATAGAATGTTTGATTAATCTACATACAACACAGGGGACCTTTTAAGCTGGTAGTTGTACACCATTTTTCCTGCGTTTTCTTTGTACATAAAAAAAGTAAAAACCATTTGAAAACATTACCCCTCTTCCTTTTTTTGCCTCGTTGAGGTCATCAGAGGTGGGATACTGGTGGGGACAAGGGACGGGAAGGAATTCGATAATTGCCTTCTGAAGGAACCATTCTTCGGGAATTCACCTGGAGGTATTACTGGAAATCATCGAAAACGGAAATCTGGATTTCTAGATGGGGATTTTTTTTATATATATATATATATATACATAAAATGGCATTTGGCAACGGAGGCCATACAGCCAGCTCGATGTAATTATTATAGCTTTCAGTGTATATGTCGTTATCCAGTACGTATATTGTATTTTTCCAATGTATGGACGCCACAGGACGGACAGGACATTCACACAGACACACAACACTTAAACATCCATGCCCGCGGCCAGATTCGAACCGGCGGCCTTCGGCAAGCGAAGCTAGCACTCTAGCCCCTACGCTACCTAGGCCGGCTAGATGGGGATTTGAGCCAGCGTCCTCTCGAATGCCAGGCCCAAGCGTTATCCATCACTTCCTGTTTTCGTTATCGTTCTCGGGACGAAAGAAAACATAATTTTATGTCAACTGGTATACGTTTTTTATCAAGCGGAATCTTTAATCACAGATGTGCTTACCCACAAGCGTCCTTCTAAACGCTTGGATATACGATACTTTTGAAAGTTTCAGAGGAGAATTAGTACATCATTAGCAACGATTCAAACCAGCTTTACAATCTGAACACTGTTTTAACTGAAATGATTATCTCAATTACGCTTTAACATCTACGTGAATTACTATTGTAGTACGAGATTACAAAACATAAATATCTTGATACTCAGATGTTCTACTGTTCTCCTCTTCTGGAACCTAAAAGCCAAGAAATTTAAAGTAAAAAATTATTGCTTTTCACGAAAAACAATAAATTCCAAGCAAAAAGAAAAAGAAATGATAATATAAGTTAACACATTTAGATTGCACTAAACAATTTGAAAAAGAAAAAGATTCATCCCGAAACAACAACTGAATAGTCCCGATAGTACGCTGGTTCGTTCCCCGATCCGAAAATCTAGATTTCGTTTTCAATGGTTTCCGAAAATCACTCCTGGATGGTTTCTTCGATAGAAAGGCATTAGCCGAATTCCTCCCCGTTTCTTGTTCGCCCCCTCCCCTCCTCCGACTTTAATAATCTCGATGTCGACGAGCAGTAAAGCCCAGAATAATAAACTATAACGGAAATAGAAAGACAAACAAGAATTATAACATACAACATTACAACAAAAGCAACCCTTACGCATGTTTCTGGAAGAAGATCAATAAAAGCACCTGATTAGCGTGTTCGTCGTTATGTGCACTGCAAGGTCATATGTGGAATAAAACGAGAAATGATCAGCCAAAAGTAACTCCAATCATAGAATACGTTTAGTAGTATAGAATGGATAGACGCGGAATATCACGAAAAATGCTCCCGTTCTTCTCAAAGCAGAACGGCTACCAGGAAGAACACGTAGACCGTAAAAAACCGCTAGGCCTCAAACTGGAAACTTTGATGATCTCCTGAGATGTTTCAGCTGTGCACAGACCTTGCTGACAAAGTGATACAGAAATTTTAGTTCATACATAATGGTAACTAAAAAGAACCAAGAGGTATGTGAAAATAACATATAAACAAATATAAATTGGGTGTTACAATTAATTTTCAGCATGATTTTAACGAGAAGGATCTCGACTAACAAAAGAACGTCTAAGATTATTGAATCTTTTTAAAGCAAACTGCGAATTTAGGCGAGGTGTTTAATGGGTTACGAGCTGTGAAGTGATGTCAGCATTTGGCATGCATCAGTTCCAAGAGTAAGCCAAAACTCGTTTTACTAACGGAACGGCAAAGCGTATGCCAGGCGCTACTTGTCAGACCGTGTTGTCTCTGCGTCAACAGTAGTGTAAGCTGAAATGTCCCATTGCGGCACCGTAACATATTTCAACATGACCGTTAAACCCGTTGCGTGTCTGAAGATTGCCGCTCGCGTTCAGCAGGAATATCATGCAACAGATGAAACGTTACTCCCTGTTCCATGGATACAGGGTGAAGATTTAGAAGGCGAATACATTTTCGCCATCATTAAACCTATTAAGGTGTGTACAGAGCTACAGTACGTAACTGAATATAAGACGATAAAAATTTAACCATTTTTTTTTTACTAATTTGTTGTAATTCTGACAGTTTTACTATCAATTACTATTATTTGCTTCTTGCCAAGTATGATTTATCGCTTCACTGTACTTAAACCTGATATTTTCTCTAATAATTCTCTACGACGGTCTCATGGTGCTTTTTATAACAGCTTCCATTTCTCTTATCAAGGTTTTATACAGTTCAGTATACTCTCTCATATCTTAATCGTATCGAATCTTCATTTCCCTCCTTATTTCTAATAGGTCTGTTGTTTTATTTGTTGACTGTTGGTATGACAGAAGCTGCCGACTTGTGCACTCGTTAATAATATTGCTGCAAGGTCTTCTTCATTGGTTTCATGAGGCTTTATCTGGATCATTTATCTTTGTTTCCCTCCAAGATTTAAATTGTTTCTTCTGACTACTTTCTTTCTACTGTTACATTTATTACAATTCTTGCTCTTACTAGTGGACGATAACTGCCATTGTAACCTTGTTTAGAACTGAGACGTCCTTAATAATGAGAGGTGTAATCGAAAGATAAAAATCTATCTCGTTTTCATTGCTGAATTTGGTGCTTCTCCGTATCCACTTTCGATTAGGATGCTTCTTAAAAGATCTGCTCATAATAGGCATTTTTGAGTATTTGGCGACATGCACCAGCTTCTCTCTTCTTGTCATTTCTCTCAACAATCTCATATTTGTTCATCACTGATTCATATTGTTTACTGTGCCAACATTGTCATTAAAGCCACCAATAATAATCAAAGTGACAGTCTCTTCCTTTTTTTCGCAGGTTTATTCCAATCCCAGAGGCCCTTACCTAAGAAAGAAAATTTTCCCATAACCTTATGCGTGAAATCAAGTGCCAGCTTGTGGTCATGGTCATAGTTTTCCTTCAATGCACCACTCTTAAGCCTTGCACCATTATCTTGGTTCTCCGGGTGGAACCGCGGAAGCCTTCGTAATCAATATCTTTCCTCTCGCAAATCTACTTTATGACTCATCAGAGCTGCTTCCGCCCGGATATTGGGTTATGGAGTTAGTTTACCTTCGGAGAATTCAACCATCAAGAACTCTGAAGCTTAATCACCACGTCTCATTCGCTGTAGGAATGGTGATCATCCCACACTGACTTGCTCGCAAAACCAGCTTTCAGCTGGGGTTGAATTCCCGAACCTTCGCTGAAATCCTTGTCTGGGCAGAGTCATTTCCTTTAGGTTATGTGCTTGAAGTTGAAATAAGAGATGCCAGAGGACTCAAACTTGCTGAGTCCTTACGTCATTACTGTTGTTGAGAACACAAATCAATAAAATATTATACAAAAGTAGGAGGACAATCCAACCAATCCCGTCTCTGAAGTTAAAATTTCAATCCTACAATTTTTTAAATGAAACTTCACTTAAATATTTAGAAACAGAGAAATCAAGTATTAAGATTATGTTTCTTATTTTTGGACCAAAGGTATCGGCACTATTGGGCCAAGCTAGAAGGAGATGATATGTGTTGACATATACAAGGTGTTACAAAAAGGTACGGCCAAACTTTCAGGAAACATTCCTCACACACAAACAAAGAAAATATGTTATGTGGACATGTGTCCGGAAACGCTTACTTTCCATGTTAGAGCTCATTTTATTACTTCTCTTCAAATCACATTAAACATGGAATGGAAACACACAGCAACAGAACGTACCAGCGTGACTTCAAACACTTTGTTACAGGAAATGTTCAAAATGTCCTCCGTTACCGAGGATACATGCATCCACCCTCCGTCGCATGGAATCCCTGATGCGCTGATGCAGCCCTGGAGAATGGCGTATTGTATCACAGCCGTCCACAATACGAGCACGAAACTAAAATGAGCTCTAACATGGAAAGTAAGCGTTTCCGGACACATGTCCACATAACATATTTTCTTTGTTTGTGTGTGAGGAATGTTTCCTGAAAGTTTGGCCGTACCTTTTTGTAACACCCTGTATATTCATTGAATACGTCCCCTACATGGAAAATTATAATTAACGGTACCTATAACGCACCACGCAGACAAAAAACGTTTCCTATAAAATGAGGCTCATAACAAAATGTTACCAGTTCTTGACATAGAAGCCCTAGTAGTTCTATACGTAATGGCGTCTCTGCCAGATTGTTTTGTGTCTCTCATGGGACCTGATAGCAACTATTTGCCTATCCTTTACTATGGTAACACTAAACATTTTTTAAGGCAGCAGAGGCATTCTGAGCTGATGGTATTCCTGATACAGGAGAAATGTTTCTTTACCTCGAAAATGATGAAACAAGGGGTGTAAGACCGACAAACAAAACACGTAGCCTCATCGAAAACGGATGGAGTATCTATTCTTTTATCTGAAAAATTGACGATTTATTTTTTCCATTCCATCCGATCAGAAAGTTGCTTCGCAGCAAACTATTTAAACACCATAATTTTCTTACGTACAATAGTTGATGGAACTCACGGAGCATTAAAGCAATGAAAAAGTTTTTATTACAACGTGATCGCCTTCCTCAATGTAGATAGTCTCAGGATTTCATTCCTTGATAGTATTGTCCCCATACAGGGCACGAATATATCGAGCTCTCTCCTCGTTTAAACTAAAAAAGAGGAATATGTCAGAAGTGTCATCACTTTCCGATTTGAAAGTCCATTTTGCTTATCCCACCCATGGCACTGATTATCTTCACATCTGCAAAATGCACTACAACTTCAATACAAATGGAAAACTTTCAACATCGCAGCGTTGTTCGTTACAAAACTATGTACCAACCTAATAACTCTTAGATAAATTATACAGCTAGATAACTTAAAGTGATAAACATAAGAATATTTTTATCAGTTCACTACGCTAAGCTGTTGTGATTTCTAGATGCATACAAAGGAAAATATTTTCAAAAAATTGGATTTTAGATCAGAAGTTACTAAAACAGTTGTTAGGTAGTGTTTAACACTTAATTTCAGCTTGTTGTTTACATATATACTCAAAAGGCAAGCAGTATTAAGGTTTGTAACTATCTGTCTGAACCCATATACCCATTTCGAAAATATAATAATCTTATCGAAATTAATGTTATTTCTATTAAGAAAGTATTTGATGATCCAGCAGACAATCTTCTAATGTTCTGATGCTGGGATTTAAAAAAATAATAATAATAAAAAATAAAAAAATTACGCAAGCATATTACTCTGCTCGTTGACAATACGCCTCTAAAAACAGAAAAAAGGTGTGCTTAAGACCACAGAATTATGTGTTTACCTACTCGTAAATAGACAAAACATTTACTGAAGTATGTAAATAAGACATAGTATCTAAATGACTGCCAATGATTAACAGTTGTACAAGGAATTAAACAATAAGAAAAGCAACATTTCGCTATCCTCGAAAACGTACAAGGGACAGAAGTTTTAGTAATGAATAAATACGACATGAAAATGCGTCTAATATAAAAAATACAAATGTAATCAATTGATCGCACATTTTATATTGATAAAAAATAATGCAAACTGCAACTACCACATAAATCAATTGCTTTCCTTCCAACATATATGCTTCTATCTACAGTCACGAAATAACTCTCTCTGTTTTTTACGGCTTTACGCCACGCTGACGTCGAGCTCATTAGAAGCGATAAAAGACTGGGAGAATGGAACGTAAAGGAATTTGGCCATGGCCTTTTGAATGAATCATCCTGATATTCGCTGGAGTGATGTCGGAAAACCATGGAAAACCGAGGTCTGTGTGGCCGGACGAGGATTCGAACTCACGTCCTCCCGAATCTCCCTCTGTTCTGTAGCGTCATTTATCGTCACTGGCGTCGCGCATTTACGTGACTCTGCTAAATGTAATCACTCTAAACAAAAAAAAGACGTTGCTCTTGAAACGTCCGTGTCCTATTAATACAGAACCTGTTTCTTTTCCGGCACATCCACAGGTAGTGGTGTCCGTGTTAGTCGGTGACCTTCACCTCGAGACGAAGCAATGTTGTAAATCGCTTCCTGCTCACTGAAAACTTATCGTATTGGGCGGTAGCCAAATCCGATAGGTCAGTTAAGTAAGCCGTGGTCAGAAAACTCAAACACCGTGGGTAGCGGCTATAAAGACGAGAGCTCGAGCTGTGACCTAATGGCGCCGCCTCCAAGGTCGAGCGGGTCGCTGACCCAAAACGAACTGCAATACTTCCAGCGCACTACGTCATGATTTTATTCAATCTGCCGCTGGTTTCGATGCAGGCATAGATGGGGGTAAGAAGGGGTATTAAAAAGTTTTTCGGGGACTGCACCACTTTGGTAACCTTTCAGAAACTGGTACTAACCTGTTGAAATTTACATCAGTCGCTTCTTCAACATGACCTCTTCACGTGTTGCGATCATACATTGCGGAAAAGTCGCTAGAAATTTAATTAAAATGCCGAAATATGAAAGGCTGAGCAACTGCTAAATGCTATCAGCACTGCAAAAATAACATAAAAATTGTCGGTACCGGGATCACTTCACCCTAAACAGTTTCGTTTTGTCATAGAAATCGTGGTTAGGTTGAAGTACGGCCTGGACCAAGTGAAAAAAAAAAATACGAAATTTTGGCTATGCGGCATGCAACACGAAATGGCGTATTTGTTTACAATGGAAGCAATCGATTATCTCTGGTTGCTCGTTGCTATGTAAGATGGCGGGCATCGCCGTATTACAACTGGGATTAATATTTCCTGTTTCTCATTTTTGTGTGACTTTTTACAACCGGGTAGAGCTGAAAAGGCATGAAAACATTACAACAAAGGATTAAATCTACGTTTTAAGAGACTGCCACTGATTTTTCAACGTTGGCGGCATCTAACGGCTGTGCGTCGCTGTCATATTTCGGCATTTTTAATTAAATTCCTGGCGACTTTTCCGCAATGTATGATCGCAAAACATGAAGAGGACATGTTGACTAAGTGACTGATGTAAATTTCAAAAGGTTAGTACCAGTTTCTGGAAGGTTACTAAAGCCGTGCATTCACCAGTTTTTCTTTAAAAAAAAAAAAAAGTTGCTAGAACAAAGGTGGAAATTTAATATTAAAACTTTATTGTTTGGCTTACAGTCAAAATTAAATTCCTTTCTTAAAAGTAACTAATCGACATCGAAGTCATTACAGCTGAAAACATGAACGGGAAGGAGTTCAGCCATGGTGGTTTTGAAGGAACAATTCAGGCTGGAGTAACTTCGCGGGATATCACGGAAAACAGACAGCTGGATAGAAGGACTGGGAATCAAACAAGCGTCTTCCCGAATGCGAGACTCGAAAGCAAACCTTTCGTCCACCAGATTCTGAATGCCTCCTTGTCAAACAATTGTATACAAAAATCATTTCCTTAGCCCCGTCTTGCCCAAATCCAGTAACAGCATGGGTTAGAACATGAATCGATTCGTTATCGTATACGCCAAAATACCCATAATGTGCCGATTTTCCTCATGCCTGATAGATAATTCAGTCTTGACGAAACTCCCAATTTAAACCATGACAGTAAAAGCACTCTCCATCTCTCTGTCATTTCAGAACGTACCTAATTTTGTTTTGTTTTAAGGAACTTTTGCATTTATTTATTGACTGTTCGTTTCTTTTTACACTAGGTATTCGGTCAAGTAAGAATAATGATGAACAAATCCATTTAATGTGTACTGCCACGGTCATGTTATTCGGTACACGAAAGAAATCTGGAAAGACTCAATTGGATGACGTTTCAAGATTTGGCGACACATTAATTGAAGTTCTGTTTAGGATTTGTCTTTATCTTACCCCTCTATCTCGTCTTGCCCCTCCTTCCGCTAAGTAAATTTTAAAAAAAAAAATAGTTCATCATTGATTACCAAGTGTGGTAACACTTTATGGGGCAATGATTGCCTTCCAGTATCATCAAAAACGAAACATGGGAAAGAATGGAGAAATTAGAACAAATGTAAATTCCTCAGCGACGGAGTAAACAAAACTATATTCAATCTTGGCCAAAATTTTCAATAAATTCTCTGATTGACTGCAGTGCTAATGATTTAATAGTGTTGCATCATGCTCAACAACTAAATTTTGATTCAACAAGCATCATAGATTTTTATACTGCAGTCAGCATATTTCAGCAAATCAGTAATGAATGTAAGTATTACCGTGTTTTTTAGGAAGAATATTGTCCAAAAAAAAATCTCTAGCTTCCAGGCGCCTCAAAATGTCGCACTCCGGGGACTCTTGTCAGTAGGTAACGCCGTGAAACACTTCCATCATACCAAACTTAATATGATCTCAGTAAAGTGATCCAGAAGTTTGGCCTGAACCTAAACTGTTTGCTGTCCTAGAAAGCCAAAGTTCATTCCAACGTAAAATTTTAAGCTACTAACAGCAGAGCACGGGTTCCTAATCCTCGATGCTTTAATCGTCAAACTTCTCAATTTATAAGTCATTAACTTTCATTTAATATTTTATTATATTGATACCACAGGCTAAAAAACAAACAACAAACAAACGTTTTTATCACTTTCGCTCTGTGAGTGTCGTAGTGTAAAAACTTGTTCAGTGCCACTAAGGCAGGTTACCATGGACCTGCCCAGGGCCTGGTAACAGTGTAGTCACTACACCGTTAACACAACACTGGCACACTTCTTTCGGCAGGAACCTGCTCAGCTCTCGGGGAGAAAAAAGAAGAAGAAGAAGTTGAACTACAGGCGTTGTTATAAGATCTTCTCATAGGCTACTCGTTTGATTTTCAAGATCATATTTCATTATTCACATTGATGCATCTTCTCAAATTGTACACGTATTTTTTTATTAATTTCTTTGTTTTAACATTCTTCAATGATTAAATGAGGAAGTTTGATTAGATAACTTTGGTCAGTCAGTTGCTTGAATATGGTCATGTAGTATATGACCCACATTTTTTGTATAAAATACAGGAGCTGGAGGAGGTGCAAAGGAGGACAGCTAGATCTGTTTGTGGAAATTGAACAATCAGTAACTGATATGATAAAGGAACTGGTTTAGGATTCGTTGTAAGACAGGATGATGGCGAAGAGAGTGCTAGGAGTGTACAAAGTGTATATTGATATATTGCTGTTAAGGTGTGGAACGATATTGGAGCATTGCATGGAAGAGAAGAGATGATCATGGATTTCAGGCATAAAGGAATGCGGATATTTTCTTTTGTAGGTAAGGGAATCAGGGATTGGAATAAATTACAAAGATTAGTTTACAAAAATAAAAATAAAAAAATTAAAAGTCATAGAGAGGTATATAGGGTGGTGAAATTACACCCAAACAATATGAAATTAAAAAAAAAAAAATAATAACCAATCCAGCATGTCTCAAAATATGACCCACCAGCCTATCTCTTTCTTTTGTAAGCTTGTTCCACAAACTTCTTTCCTCACCCATCATTTCCAAAACTCGTTCATTTCGTACTTTATCTGTCCACTTAATTTTCAGCATTCTTCTGTAGCACCACACTTCAAATGTTTCTATTTTCTTTCTTTCTGGTATTCCTAAAGTCCATGCTTAACTACCATAAAGTAGCTAAGCATAGATCTCCAGTGATGAAGTCACGCTGGCAAATATGAAGATCGTAAATTTAAGTTCCTAGGAGTTAACTTTCTGTACAAACCGTGAGTAGAACCATTAATGTTTCAGTTTCCTCAAATCAACGCTCGAGACTAACGATAATTCTTAACATTTATCATCGATGAACGAATAACTTATTACTGACCGTTGCAACTGGAACATGGAATAGATCTGTATATTGTTTGTGTAGTTTTGAATAGGCGGGAGAGCGCAGAATGCTCACTTAGTCATAAACTAGTTATTACTGAAACAAATTTCTTCTGTGACTACAATAATAGGTCGTTCAGATCTTTTTTTCTAATAATATGATTTCAGATAAAATTTTAACTAAATGTTAAAAGTTTTTTTTTAGAACAATGTAGATAAATCGCATATATTCTGTGCCTTTGCAGATCAGTATTCACAGAGTAAGGTAGTAGATATTCCCCTCGATCGAGCTCGATGGCTTAGTTACAGCGCTCGGGCCTGTCATTCGGGAGGGCGCGGGTTCGTATCCCCGTCTGGCTACCTATATTTCGGTTTCACCGAAATCACTCGAGGCAATTACTGGTATGGTTCCTTCGAAAAGCCGTAGATAAATTCCTTCCCGTTCCTTACCTGCAGTTCTCTCCTGCCTCTAATGACCTCGACGTGGATGAGGCGTAAAGCCCTAAACAAAAAATAAGTAATATTCTCTAGACTCAAAAGTTATTTGCGGATGATATGTTTATATAACATGATTAAGACGGGAGAGGAACAGGGGGATGCAGACAGGATATCTAGGTCATCGAAGAATGAAGATAAACGACAAAAAGAGTCAGCTTATTAGGTTCACACATAGAAAAGTAAAGGTTTTGTGTCATAATAAGGTGGAGGGAGAATTACATGTTGAAGGCGTAAATTGTAAACAACTTGGCATAACATTTCATCCAAAAGTCAACTGGCCAGGATACATTGGGCAGGTGGTAGGCAGTGGTTTCAAAATCCTTCATATACTGAACTGCGTGACGAGAGGATGTACCAGAGAAGTAATGAATTGGGTCACTAAACCTTGGCCAGACCATTGTTTGAGTACTGTGGGATACTACCGAACCAACATTATCGGTACCAAATACTGAAGTTGGAGGGAGTGCAGGTAGATTTTTCTTGTGAAATTTAGCACAGGACAGTGTCACTAACTAGTACTATAAAGGAGGTAGGCTGGGAGTTATTGGTTGCAGGAGGCCGTGGAAAGAGTGCTGGGAGTATTTTATATGTTGTATATTGGCTACCATGACTGGATGTTGGAGTAGTTCGTGGGAGGAAAGAGATGACCATGACTAAAAACCAGCATTTGAGTCAGGAAGTGAAGGAAAATGGTGAACAATTAACCTCAAACCCTGAAAGAGTTTAAAATAAAAATTCATTGAATGCGAAAATAGGTAGATATGAAAATTGTAGTGAACGCATTGAAACAAAAATTCGATGAACACCGAAGTAGGTGAGCAGGAAAATTACCGACAGGGCATATGCTGCCTCGCAATCCATAGGCAATAAACTAATGTTCACTCCATTATATTTCAGAGATAATGATGACTAACAAATTATCTTAAAGAAGTTTTCTGTCATATGTTTTCCGCATTTGCTTGAGCATTTTGGAACACTTCCGTATCATCAATATAACATCTCACTTAATAGATCTCAAATGTAAAATCTAGGTTCTCTACATACAATTTATGTACACCAAATTTTGTAAGAACAAACCCCGAGAACACTTTATTTATTTACATCCAATTTTGTTTCACGTGAGGGTGAACATATCTTCGAAGAGCACGGGAAAGAAACATTGCAAAACAATCTTAACCGAATGCCTGCGCGTTGCAGGCCCCTGGGGATGCGAGGGTTAGATACAAAAAATACCGGCCGACCTTGCGGCCTGCTAACGGTCATTAACCTCGCAGCTTGGTCGGAATTCTACCTGTGCCCCAAAATAATCGCACAAAAAGGTTGTTCAGGGGGGATAGTCCCACAGGATAACCATCAAGTTGAACTTCCTTCTTTGGGAGGGTACGAGCGCGCTGGTTAGACGTCCAAAATATTTCGTATTCTATAAATAGTGTTAACTGCCTTCGCATTGATATGGAACAGTGAAGAGGAGTATTTTGTACCTCAGAGAATAATATCTAAGTATAGGCGATAGGCGTGAGAACAGAATTGAAACCGTAGCTTAAGGCAAGCTCAAATTATTACTTTTCATCAACTGCACAAATTCTCTGAACGTATTTTTCCTTCTCTTTTAATGCAATCTGTTTTTTTATTATTATTTTATTTGCTGTCGTCAGTCTCTCGACTGGTTTGATCCAATCCTCCACCTGTTCCTATCTTGCGCTCAACATAACGGTTACAACCTACCTCTTCATTTATCTGCTTCATATATTCTAATCCCTGTCTACATCTACTGTTCTTACCTTCAACCGTTCCCTCTATTAACAAATTAACAAATCCCACATCTCTTAAAATGCGAGCCACCATCCTGTCTCTTCTTAATATATTCAACTGATTACCAAACGTAAATACAAAAATGAAAGTTACATGAAAATTATTTATTACACCTTAAAAGTGTGGTAATATTAGACATATTTGTATATTCAACAACAACAGAAGCTTGATGCAAAAATACAAAGAGAGTAGGTCTCCGAAATACCGACCTTTTAAAAAATGAAGAGCTCCTACAGTATTTTGTCGCCTATTTTCTGTTCACTTCCAATTTGATCACTGCCTTTTACACAGTATGTGGAGAAGGTTAATTTCTTGTTATAATCATTAAGGCGCGTTCACACTATGCCATATGACAAGGCATGCCAAGAACATGTGGCACAGCGTGGCTAGTGTTTACCTGTGCCGTGTGTCTTGCCAAATAATATTCAAAAGTGTCGGTCCACTTCAAAGGATGCTTGTTACTTTAGGGCGCGTCGATAGCGGGGTCAAAGGATGCAATGCCATTTCTGAAGAGAGTAGGTATTGGAGACGTGTCGCTTAGCCTTGGGTGACTTCAGTTGACATTCCATCTTAAAGATGAAGGGAACTAACGGGAAAGTCTGTTTATTAATATTGCTTTACCCAACTCGATATGTTTCGTGGCATTTTAGATTAGAAGAAAACGAAAATCCTAATAGAAGGCTTGTTGTGCTGACGGAAATAGCAATTAGTTTTGGTGCTGAAAAGGAAGAAATTAATAGAAAAATAATGAATCTAATTAAACATTTTTCAATAGAGATTAAAAAAAAGGAGTCCCCTGGTGCCAAAAACCGCAGTGTACGCGCTAAACGTTCATTGGCTGAAATAGCTCTTCTAAATGACGTGTTACTGTTGCTGATTTTCGACCCTATCAACTCGAGAAGAGTCTCAAAAACATTACTCGAAATTTGGGAAAAGTTCTGGAAACCACTTTCACTTCTGCACTCAAAATTAAACTCATGTTCCATTAATAAATCTTTTATTCACTGCATTAATGCCCGTCTTTAGCTAGTAGAATGTGACGTATCCAAAACCATCATTGCGTGGTTCACGACACGATTCTCTTTCTATCATTATTGCTGCAGTGGCGGCATCAAGCAGATCCTCGTCGGTAAACATTTTATCGCTGAACGCCATTTTGCTGTGTGGACTCAGAGAATTTTCAGTGGGTCCGTGTGGCCAGCTGACTTTGCCATGTGACCTTGACTTACCTTGCCATATGGCATTGTGTCGATGCGTATTTATACATCCTGTGAAAACGTGTCAACATTTTCATTTTATTAAAAGAGGAACAACGTAGGTTTTGGCAGTATGAACGGAGATTAGATGACAGTACAGCTGGCGGGCCCGGGTACATTTGACCCGCTTACCCCCCCCCCCTAACGCCGGCCCTGTAGCATAATAATAAACTTCATCCTACGAACAGCCACTGCAAGAACTCAGATACAAACAATTAAAGCTATGCAACAAATGAAAGATGGAAGGAAAGGAATTAAGAAATGAAAGATTAAGGATCGTCACAAGGCAAATAAGAATAATTAAATCTTAACATTAAAAATATTTAATAGAAATATTATGAGGAAAAGAAACAAGTATCCCACAAAGATAATCAGTGCTTACCTTCTTTAATTCATTCACTTATTTAATAACAGATTGTGTTTTATAAGGTCACTGTCCACCAGGTATTTCTACTGTGTCTGTAACGATAGCAAGTTTAAAGTGTCAATGGTCGTATCTTTAAATGAAATATTGGTGTAACTTTTACATACACTTACTCACTTTCAGTATAGTCAAAAATACTGCAGAATACAATGTACGTTTGGAATTTTACCAGTTTAGAGAGTAATACTAATTTATTATTAAGGAAGTCACTATTTTAACAGAACGTGACTGCATTTGTTTCAGACAACCATGGCCAGAAGACTGCAACCAGCCTATCTGCTCGCAGCGGTTTTGCTCAGTTTAGCAGTTCACGTACGAGGTAAAATTAAATTATTTTAATACGTCTTTATTAACTTACTGAATTTTTAAAATGATTGCTTCCTAAAACTAAACGAATTTGCTAGTCATGTTCATCGTTGATATTGGTAATAATCGAAATGCGAGGTTTGTTCAAATTTAAATCATAATTTTACTAAAAGACTTATAAAGGAAATATCCCCTTGTTGATGGCAGAATATGTCATGCAGTGTTATTTGTTAGACTCGTTGAGTAAAACAGAAGCGTGGAACAATACATTATTATATTAAAAAAAAATAATAACAAACGCAAACATAAAACCATGAGAAATTCGTAGAAGACCTAAAATACGGTTTGGTGACGAAATTTTGTAAGACATGAGAGACATGGAGGAAAGGTTTCAAGGACTGTACTCTCCTATAATAACGACCGCAAAGGTCTTTTTCTGACGGACATTTGAACCAGTGTACTCGAAAGGAAGAGTAAGGCATTGAAAAATAATGGTATCTATATTCCTCTTTCCGTTAGTTTTTGAACAACTAATAAATTATATTTTAAAACTGAATATTCTTCCAGTCTGTAAGTTTGTAACCAATAAGACGAGTGAATCAATGTTTGCAGTTTGATACAAAAGAACGGCTACTATACTCAAAGTCTGAAATATCAAACACGTAGAATAATAGCTGTTACTGTAATTCCTTCAATCTAACTTTTAATGGCTTTACGCATTTTTGACGTCGGGGTCATTAGAAGCGAGAAATGACAGGGGTAAGGAACGGGAAGCAATTCGACCAAGGCCTTTTGAAGGAATCATACCAGCATTCACCTGGATTGATTTCTGGAACCCATAGAAAACTGGATGACCGGACGGGGATTTCAACACGCGCATTTGCTTAGTTAATTTATGTAGAAGCTACGTCCTCAGTCAACCAGAGAATCCCAGCCCACTCTACGTTTCAATTCTGTGAGGACTGTTGCAAGCGGTGACAAATTGCAACGTTTTTCTCTTCACATTGTAGATAGCGTTGATCAATCTCCTGCTGTATGTTCCAGATGAGGACATGGAGGAGCTTTATATGCCATTTCGTTTACAGATACGTTAAAATTATTCAGCATTCAATCTCAGCCTGAAATTAACTTTCCTTAACGAATTGGACGCCGACAGAGCTAAAAATCCTCCTCAGTTTCCTGAGGGTAGCTCGTGAATTTCTTGAAGAAGATGAAAGACGAACCGTATAAACATTGAAGTCGCGCGTTCTGTACCATTCTGTTCATTGGACTTTCAATCTTAAGGTTCCATAGCCAAAATTGCAATAACGGAACTCTTCTAATTTCGTCGTATCCGTCCTTCCATAAAAGACATCTTCGGAATTCCGCCATCTTTGCAACGTTCATGATGAAATTTCACAGCAGGATGCGTTATATAAGAGTACTTTCCCATAAATAACAGAGACATGATTTATTTTCACGAACTCGATCTAGTAAGCAAAGTTGAACAGGTACACAAAAATGCAATCAAATTTGTTTGATAACATTTTCATTTAACCATGTATTTTGCGAGATGTGAGCTCCAATTGTCGTTAAAAATGTGCCCCCACCTCCAATTTTTCAACCATTTGACTGAAAAATATAAAGAAATTAAAGGTTATGACACTATATAATAATAATTCCTTATGGTTGTAATGACCTGTTGACAGGGTTTCTAATGGCTGCGTATTCCTCCCCCTGTCGTAGCCGCCTTAACCCAACCTGATAGTCCTTCCGAGTACACGGGAGCTACACTTTAACGTGGAATCCGAACCACGGAAGCGTTCTGGCGTACTTCACATTCCACAGCAAGCTGTCCCAGAGGTGAAGGTCGGGTTAAGGACCTATGAAAATCTCCGTCTTCAGAGGGGTTCGAACCGCGGACCTTTCGATCCACAGTCAGACACCTTAACCACTGGGTCACAAGTCCGCTCATTACGGCGTTAAATAAGTACTATCAACTAAAATTGTTTTGGAGAATATAAATTAACAAATATTTTGGATCTTCACATAGTTTTAGAACTTAAATTATTTAATTTTGCGGTCCAAATAGGCAATATTACATTAAAATCACATAAGTATTACAAATGTGCTATATAAACGGAAGATAGGATGCTCATGAAGCTGGAAAAAGTTTCTTATAAGTGATTTCGTCTTTAGTGCAAAATTGATTTTGGTTGATGTACGACGTTAGTTTTTGTACGAATCCTCTAGCTGTATTTAAAAATCACTCAAGTATCATATCCATCTTTTGAGCGGCCTGTTAGCTCAGTGATTAAGGCGCTTGATCTAAAGACTCAGGGTCCCAGGCAGAAATCTTGCTGCCTCCAAGAATTCTGCTTAATCATGTGAGTTACGCCAGGAAGTTCTGTGTCTCGGATTACACGTTAAACAGTCACGACATATACGAATATATTTTTTCATTGCGTAGTAAGAATATAGTACAGTATGCTTGTGTGATTGGATGACTAGAACACCCAGCATAACAAGCAAGCTATGGAACCCTATGGCATTCGTGTCCGACACGCACTTGGCTGTTTCTGAAATTTGGAACCATTGCAGCATTCACCCATATGATTACATAAATACATCTAGAAATTGTAACGAGCTACACATGTGACCGCGGATCTTAAGTTTAGCTAGCAGCTAAACGCACTCAATTAAACAGGAACAGTCCGCCAGAAATTTGCACTAATACTGGGTTACAACACGCCACTCGAGGTGGTACCTATATAATGAACTACTAATGTATTGCTTTTTGTATTATTGTCGTCTGTTCATTTTGCAACAGGAACGTGAGTGGCTGTAATACGTTTTTGCTGTTCAGCCCCTCGAGGTTCTGTTGACTTATAAACACCAGATATTGCCTTATTTCTGGAAATACTACAGCATCTGTATTACTAACACCGACAGTAATCATCTCAGGAACAACATTTTTTCTGGGCAGGCAGGATATTTAAACAGAGTTACTGACAAGGAACAGGAAATGATTCGCCCTTTTCCGACATTTCCACTATTCCCGACAGGAGTGATTTAAGGAAACTGAGGCAAACAGAAATTTGAATGGCCTGAGCGAGATCTGCGACCACACCCTTCGATATAGGCTTCAGACCTTTCACTCACACAGTATTAGGCTCGGATAATCACGCAGACTGTCGAAAACCCTGTAGTGAACTGGATAGTTCCGAGAATCAAGAATTCAACACATTTACTCTTTGGAGTAATCTACATAAATGTATAAAGCCAGATTTTTTTCTGTAATTCGAGGAAAATATTTTATTTCCTTTATAGAAATCCGCATCGTGGCTTCAGGATGCAAATGATGCACTAAAGAAAATTTTTGTTAGTTTTTCCGGGCATCAAGCCTCAACGGAAAGAGATTTCTAAAACATTTTTACGTTGACTACGTTTTCGCGTAAATAATAGCTACAAGTTTGCAGAGGTAGTAAGTAACTATGATTTACCTGAGGCAACCAAATTCCTTGTCCTCAACGCATTTGACGTCTGTTTGTAACCAACGATATTGAACAACGTTCCAAAGATAATAACAGTGCTGCATGCAATATTGTGTATTCAACGAACACTTCCATATCAGTTGCCTTTTTTTAAAGTTTCTTGTATGTTTATAAGTAAAAGAGGCAGCTGAAATTTGTAAACATCCAAATAAATACAACAACGATAATGGCTATGTCTACAATGAACCTTTGAGGGTAGGTTAATTACACAATATAGCAGGTAAAATATTTAGAAAGTTGTGCAATATAGCCGAACACATGCTAGCTTTTTACTTTACAATAAAGAGTTCAGAGTAAGCCAGCAAGTTATTCTAGACAGACTCGGCAAGAGTTATATGTATCAAGCGTACCGCTGAAGAGAAAACAAGCCTCGGATCTAAAGGAGGCAAAGGAAGGATCATATATCACCTTAAGCGTTTTTGCTTAGAAAGAGAGAAAGACTCTGTGTGAGCTAACAACTCTCGATTAGGGCTGGTATGGGATCGAAGAATCAGTCTTCTTTCCGCGCAGTCTAGCTGATGCGTTCATAGCGATCACTTCCGTGTTCCGGAGCTTAGTCAGTCTCGTAAACAGTCAAGTGAACTTACAGTCCGTCAGTGCAGTGAAGTGTGTACAAAATTTGAATTGCCTAAAGTTATACAAAACTAGGCTTCAATACTTAGCATCCACTGAGAGCCTGGGCCGTGCCCTAGCATGGAAGAGCCTCCAGACACGGGGCAAATAATCAACGCGGCACTGCAGCCGTGTTATTTTCCAGAAACAGCCTCTTCAGCCCCGCCGATGATGCACTTCCAACAAGGAATCCAGCCACAGCCATCTCATCTTCAGCCGCTCAACTTCCCAGGTAACGACGCTGCTTCTGCAAGTTGCCCCTCGATCGCAGTGTTGAACAATGTAAATTCGGAAGAAAGAACTGTTAAACGTTCTCGCATAGAGGGAAACCCTACAGAGCTACCGAACGAGGAAATGTCCACTGAAACAGTAAACAATCCAGTGAGTGTGCCCCAGGAGTTAGCTACCATGTCATCAGTGGTGTTCTACCCAACTACTTCAGCCGCAGAATTAGATCATCAATATGATAGCCGTGATCCAACCCAAACCACATCAAACGGGGGTACGGGCATGGATATTACAAGCATTCCCGCAGACTGTGAAGGAGTTCAAAGTATAGTATCGAACAATCGGAACTGTACTAACCAAAATAGTGTCCCCCAGTTGCCAAGCCCCAACTTAAATTCCAATAAAGATAGAAGTAAGAATAACCGATATAGCCGCACAGACACGGGTCCATACTTAGTCTTTGTGGAAAGTGTAGATAAAAATATTGGTAGACTTCACCCCATGTCAATAGGGAAACTTCTTTATACACATAGCCCAGCACAGAAGCATGACATCATCAATATCGTAGCGGCCGGGAGAAATAGGTTAAAAATCGAAACCAATTCAGCAGCTTCAGCTAACTTGTTGGTTCAATCTACAGTTTTCAAGGACAGAAACTTAGAAGCATTCATTCCAAATTTTTTGATAAACAAACAAGGTATTATCAGGGACGTAGACACCTCCCTGTCAGAAGAAGAAATCCTACAGGCGATAGAAAGCCCTTACCCAGTTATCGCAGTTAAACGGTTTACCAAGAACTCATACCATAATAATGATAGGAGAATACCGATACCAATATGCATGATCACCTTTAGATCACAATCCCTTCCGGAACATATAGCAATCTTTGGAGCACGTTGCCCAGTCGAACCTCATGTCCCACAAATTCTCGTCTGTGATAATTGTTTACGATTTGGCCATCGTATAACTCAATGCCGCAGCGCTCCCCGCTGCAATAAGTGCGGAGGCCCACATACCATGGAGACGTGTGCCAGCACAGCTGATCCACAATGTGTGCATTGTCACGGTCCTCATTTATCCAATGACAGAATATGTCCTGTAATTGTTCAACAACAAAAAGCACGTGAGGCAGCGGCCCATAATAAAGCCTCTCCCATGCCGAATTGGTATCCCACCCATCGTCAGACATATTCGCAGGCAGCCAGCGCCGCACCGCTCTATTACGACGAAAAGCAATTCCCCCCGCTCTCTCCAATTGCAGTGCAGCCACCTAGTTTAGCCTCAACAAATGCTTTCCAAAACTGTCCTATGATCCCTATCCAACAAAATCAAGAGTCTCGTCACCAAAGTAAAGTGCTCTCTCCAAACCAACCTATATACTACTACTACTACCGTCGGCCGCAACAAGCAAAGGCCAGCAACCCCAAAAGCACAAAATTCCAATTACCCTCCTGTTTACCAAAGAATGTATGTACCCCATCATATACCAATAACACCTATCATACAGAATCCTTACCCTCCTCAACCCCAGTATAAGGAAAAGTCCCCCTTACCCGAAAAAGTAGCACTCATAGAGAAGATATTGCAAATTATCGTGAACATGATTCAAGAATGTCAAGCAGCTCCATCTGATACCTCCCAACTCGACCCACTTCGTCACCTTCTTACCAACCTAGCAGGAATCAACTAAAGAACCGAATACTCTCTCTACTTCCTATGGCGATAAAACTTATGCAATGGAACGCTCGATCTGCTATGGCCAATAAAGACATCCTATCTAAGGAATTGCTCGGCAACAACGTAACAGTAGCAGCTATCAGTGAAACCTGGTTTAAGCCACATGCCCCTATCCATTTCAGGGGATATAACATCATCAGGGAAGATAGAACTGACGGAAAGGGAGGCGCGGCACTCTTAATAAAGGAAAACATTTCTTTCCAACAAATACAGATAAAATGGGGCGTAAAAGAAGTACAGGCTGTAGCCGCGGAAATGGTAACACCTACGGGTGCCTACACTATATTATCACTATATAAACCACCACATGTGAGGGTCAGCTGTAACGAATGGAACCAATTGTGGGCGTCACTTCGTACCCCGTTTCTAATCTGTGGTGATTTTAACGCCCACCATACTGCTTGGGGCAATGACACATCGGACGCAGACGGAAGATCATTATTAAATTCTATAGAAGACTATAATCTAGTCATTTTAAATGATGGCTCACCCACACTAATTCCGACTCCCTACAGACGCCCAACATCGGTAGACATTTCTATAGCCTCACCAAATTTCCACGCGGTAGATAAGTGGGAAACAAAAAGATATACATTGGGATCGGATCATTTCCCAATTTACATAACAATAGGAATGGAATTAAACCCGCGAACTAGATATCATGCTAGTAGTCCCTGGCGTATCCAGGAAGCCTCGTGGTCTACGTACAGAAAGGTCATCTCAGAGGAATTAGCCAATCTTAATCCTAATCTATCTGTAAAGGATTCTTACGACGCTCTGATATCAATTATAAATAGGGCGGCGATGAAGTCGATTCCTCGCCGTAAAACTACTGAAAATTGCAAAAAATACAAAGTGTTCTGGTGGGATTCAGAATGCTCCAAAACAGTAGCAAAACGTAGGTTGGCCCTGAGTAGTTATCGTAAAGTACAGACGCTCGAAAGTTATTTGGAATATAAGCGGGTGGATGCTCAGACAAAAAAATTTCTAAAACGGCGGAAGAAAGAGGAATGGATTAAATATTGCAACGGCATAAATAAGGATACAAGCATTTCAGACGTTTGGAAGAAAATTAGAGCATTAAAAAAATTAAACTCAAATCGACCTGTAGAAGCTGACCCGGTCTGGTTGGAAGAATTTGCAGATAGGATAACACCATCCTCATGCATTACAGCTCCGATGAGCATACCTGAATCGGAAGAGGAACACTCTCATCCAATGATGACCCCTTTCTCTAGAATAGAACTAGAAAAAGCCTTATCAACAAACCAGAACACATCCCCGGGAATTGATAATATCCATTATCCAATGCTTACAAATTTGCCGTCAGAAGCCAGAGATTACTTCTCCATATTTTCAATGAAACATGGACAAAAAATGAGTTAATGGAGGATTGGACAACACAGGTGATTTTACCGGTCTTAAAACCTGGAAAAAATCCACTACTACAGGCTTCGTATAGGCCAATAGCTTTATCATCGTGCGTAGGGAAGACTCTAGAGAGAATGATTAAGAACCGCCTGGAATGGTGGTTAGAGGCGAACGATTTACTCCCTCAATCACAATTTGGATTTCGCAAAGGGAGAGGGACAATAGATAATTTAACTATTTTGACAACGGATATCACTGATTCTTTTAAAAGAAAAAACTGTACGGTCTCTCTGTTTTTAGACATTTGTTCGGCTTATGATCATGTGCAAATCCCTATCCTAATGGAAAAATTAAAAAGATTGGGGCTTCCAGAGAGGCTAGTGTATGGCATTAACACCCTGTTGGGGGAAAGAACAATCTTCATACGATACAGGGATCATACCATAGGACCAAGAAAACTCTATACAGGACTACCTCAAGGGGCTATTCTGAGTCCACTATTATATATTCTATACGCATGGGATTTGGAAAGAGTAGTTAATCCAAACACCCGAATTCTCCAATATGCGGATGACATCTGTATATATTGTATGGCGGCTACAATGGAGGAAGCGTTATCCAACCTAACAATTACGATGATGAACATGGACAAATGGTTTAAACGGAATGGGCTACAAATCTCAACTGAAAAGTCCTCAGTGATAATATTCACCAGAAATCGATTAGATCTTAACGAAATCAGAACAGTCAGAATAGGAATCTACTCATTTACAGTTAAATCCAATGTTCGCTTCCTGGGTCTAGTGCTGGACTCCAAACTCAGTTGGATTCCCCACATTACTCAAATAGTTAATTCCTGTAACCCAGCTCTGAACATTATACGAAGCGTAACACGGGTATGGTGGGGTGCAAATCACAACACCCTCTTAACAATATACAGAGCCTTAATTCGATCTAAAATAGATTATGGAAGCATTCTATACAGCAACGCAAATACTCGAACCCTTTCCATGCTGGACAAACTCCAATACAGCTGTATACGAACCTGTCTGGGAGCCATGAGATCGACTCCCACTAACGCCCTACTGATTGAAGCTCGGGAGATGCCCCTGAATATCAGACGAAACTGGCTGGCTAGTAAATATATTCTGGAAAGGCTAGCATACAGGAATCATCCAATTATCTCGAAATGCAAAGCTTTGTATAACCATGGATACATCACAGAGCGTCATAGACTGGCTGAAGTCCTCCACAGTTACAGAGAGTGGGAAAAATTGGCAGACAGAATTATTCCAACGAAGATATTTCCCCCATATGAGTATTATTCCAGCACTAGCATGGTACAGATACCAATATATTACATAACTCCTGAGACCAACCAACATGTCACTTACAAACAAGCAGTAAGGAAATACCTGGAGGACAATTGGAATTATTCGTTTTTTATATATACGGACGGATCCAAAATAGACTCAGGGGATGGAGTAGGCTGCGCCTTTTATTGCCCGAGGACCAAGTATCAAGAAAAGTACTAAATTACCATCGAATACATCAATTTATACGGCAGAAGCCATCGCTATATTAAGAGCACTTGAGCACAGCTTGACATTGACTGAGACGAGTTTTTTAATAATCTCTGACTCGCTTAGCGTACTGAACTCCATCCAAAGAAAATTTTTGGGCAAGAAAACCAATCAATTTATAGTTAAGATTGTGGAGACATATCTAGAATTGTCCAGAAGAAATAAATCCATAAACTTCCTTTGGCTAAAAGCACATGCAGGGGTTCCGGATAACGAAATAGTGGATCAAATGGCAAAGACAGCCGCTAGAATAGGAGACACCTTAGATATCCAGCTTCCGTATACTGACTACCTCTTCAAAATAAAAACAAAGGCTCTGAACAAATGGCAAACTGAATGGGACTCCAGCAAAAGCAGGAAGGGACATCATTATGGATCGATTCAACCCCGAATACCATCCCGCCCATGGTTCTTCAACTTTCCGGAACATAGAGGCGTCATTTCCACTATAATTAGAATGCGCTTTAACCATGGTTTATTCCCCCAGCATTTACATCGGATACACATCCTAAATACTGATATTTGTGATTGCGATAGAGCAGAAATAGGGGATATTAATCACGTAGTGTTTTCATGCCCTAAATATAAACAACATCGACAAAGATTTATAAAACAACTCGTCAACTATGGAATACCTCTCCCAACAAGCATTAGCTGTCTATTGTACGGTAACAACGTGACCATATACAAGTTGCTAAGTAACTTTGTAAAGTCAACTAATATAAAAATTTAGATGTGAAAAAACTAGTTGATTGTAAGGATTTTAATCATTGTAATGTCAACAAAAAAACAACAACAACTATAAGGAATTAACAATAATTTATATATCTGTATATTTCACTGTATCATTTGTAATTATGTGTGAGCAATTGTATTTAAACATAATGTGTCAAACCCCTTTAGGGGATATACAAAAATGTTCCTTTCTGAATAATCAGTTTACCTAGTTCTATCGTTTATATTTTACTAATCATGTCAAGTCTTCCTCTCTTACCTAAATGTAAAAAGTTTATATATGTATGTACAAATGGATGATGGTTGTATAGTGCCTAGGCGCTTAAAGCCAAATAAAAATTAATCAAAAAAAAAAAAATTCTTTCCGCGCATACTTCCTGTCCCCAACAACAGAGTCGCAGTTCCCTATTACAATACTAATACTTTTATAGACAATGTACAGCTGGCCGTAGGAGAAATCTCAGCGCTACCGAGTTCAATACCGGTAATTGTCCAGTTCTGCCCCTTGGGACTTACTAATTGTCATTTTAAACAAGGGGAAATGTGAAATGGATAGTTGTTGCGGATAACAGGTATGCCAGGAATGACTCCCCGATCACACACCCACATTCTTTCGTGACGTTCAGTTCGCACCTGATAAAGCAAGTTTCGCCTTCCAAGCAATCATTCATATATCATGTCATTATTGATCGAATCAAAACGTTTCTTAGAACAATCATTTTAGAAAATTAAACTTTCTAAAAATTCGTTCAATGATATTTATGAAATAGCTAACAATAACGCTATATGGTTACCTCCCTGTGAAAAATTGCTATCGTGACGAACATTTTGGGAAAAAATGACCTTATCCTAAGTAAGAAGATATGCACCATATATACAAATAATCTTTAAAAACTCTGCTGCCGCTGAGGCGTGAAGTTCAGTCAAATAAAATCTTTGTTTCATAAGCAATGAAACGAATTTATACAAAAGAAATAAGACATTTTTTCCCCAAAGTAAAGACAAAACTCCAATTTTATATACATAGAAAATATGTTCAGCTACCGTTTGATAATTATTTGGGCATACTGACAAATACCAGATTTTAGTCGAATTTTATGATACGCAATTTCCTGATAGCAGTGCCATTTGTGGTGGAGGCGGAGACTTCTCAGTTCATCCTCCATACACCTGTAATACAATGTAGCAGGTAATTTTTGAACACCACGAAGATATGTTTTTGTGATTTGGATGCAATTCAACAGGGTCAAATACGTTCACAGCATTGAAACCACGTTGTATGGCAAGAGTGATCACGAGCTGTACCGCTTCAGCATCAGCATGGTGTTGACACCCAGCTTAAAGCTGTTGTGAGAACAGTGAATGGTGTCATTAGATCTACCCCAGTATCCTGGCTGCCTGTACTTCACAACATTCCTCCACCACATTTGAGGAGAAAATATTGCTTAGAGAATTGGAAGGAGTGGAGGAAAACATGATTCCTCTGCATGGTGACCTTGTTCGCCTGCCTCGCACACGATTAAAATCGAGGAGACCTGCTTACATGGAAGCAACCAAGCTCAGAAATAACAACTTGTATGAAGAGTGGAGAAAGGAGCGGGAAGCCAACAGCCCACAAAATTGTGGACCTATAAAAGATCCGACAACCTATGTTCCAGGATTTGACTTTCCTGGACGTCTTTGGTGTCAACTGAATAGATTTTGCATAAGTGGTATCTCCGTGAAGATGCGTTGTGTGACTGTGGTGGGATCCAAACTGCTGACCACATTGTGATGGATTGTCCAGCAAGAAGACTGTCTGGAGGCCTTCTCACACTGCATCAATCTCGACCAGCTGCCAGAAGATGAATTGAATTCCTAGATATAGTTATCTGATTAACATGTGATTTGTTGTACTTGGCATAAGATAATAATAATAATAATCAGCATGGCACCATGATGTCATCAAATCAACATCATTGCAATGGTTAATATTCCACGTTTCTTTAACCGATTGTAGTAATGCAGTGGTCTACCAAAAGGAAACGAATAGTACGCTCAGTGAAATTGCTTGACTCCTTGAATGAGCATCTCGCCACCACAGGCATATTGCAGGCGGGATGTAGAATGTTCTGAACATTATAGTTCCAGAAAATGGGTCATTGTGTTTCGGGCAGACAAAAGCTGAAACAAGTAACTCTCAAAGCCTGTCCTGAGCTAAAAAACCGCGGCTTCCATGGAGGATGAATTCGATCACGCAGCTGTACGATGCGAAGTGTTATTCTTCGTCCGGTAGTCCT